>JAXQGN010000681.1:0-13276 GCA_037039805.1 Irpex sp. M6601 | reverse complement strand
ATATTGCCGCTCTCTACCCGGACCGTTCACAGTGCAGCCCAGTGGAGGCCAATGTCCTACGGGCAAAATTATTGCTACGTGCTGCAACAGGCTCCGAGTTGCTTCCGGTTGACAATGACCGTACCGCCATTAAGGTCGGCTTTCCCAACAATCTTAACAACCAATCCTAATTTCTTGTCGCTGCAGTTTGACATTGGCCACTATCCGGCAAATCACCCCCCCCCCCCCCCGATGCTAGCAGCGTTCCCAGAGCGGCCACAAATTTACACTTGTCTACAAAAGATTGTCGTGCACATGGATGTCGCATTTCGATTCCTTCTATCGTCAAACAGCCGCAACGTTTTTGACGATTACATGTTCACGCAGACAATTCCTGATGATTTCAACATTGTCTGACCTATGTTGCTTACGCCGTACAAATAATTGATGCTCGTATACCTGAACGTGTTTGATTCAATTACCTACATCGTCACAGCGTGCCACAAACTTTATGATGACATCATTGTTGGCCACGTTCAGACGTATGAGAAGTTCCGCACATCAATGACATCACACCACGTGCATTAGTAACTGTGACGCCGTTATTTGGGAAAAGCGCTGTTAGCTGCATTAAACGCCCAATGGCCTTCCGCAAACGGCCACGACTCAATATTGACCTGCCACGATATTAATCATATATACAACACATCTACATACGGTATGATTTTTTATTAACTATCAATCGATCGATATCAGTCAAATCCATATGCCGGCTCCAATACATAGAATGTCACGGCAACGTCTCAAAGGAGTGATCCCACATAATACCCTGGTCCTTGAACTGGGTGCGTATACTATTCAACCTACCACACATATAACACGCTAACGGACAACATTGATGTAGATGTCAACGATACAAACACAATTGAGGGCGCACTCAACTTAGGAGCCAGGATACTCTGGATTTTTACGCGGCTGTCGCTCTCAGAAACTGCTACCATCGTTGACACTGTTGCTTATGGCACTCGCCTCAACCGAGACTCCAAAGCTGTTGGAGGCTACCTTAGGCATGCCCAGTTCCTTAGCCAACATGACGACTAGCCCCCCAACACATGTGGGCAAACCGGCGACGTATGGATCACACCCCGCCACGTGTATGCCTACAGAGACGGTTCGTGGCAGACAGTGAAGACAGCTGGCCAAAGCCGTCCACGGCACCCGCATCTAAAGAGCCGTGTCCTCACTTTCAATCCCAAGAGCGGTGTCTTTGAGTGGCCAACCGACAATTACTCACGCCAGCGGTATATCCCTTGTGCTCGAGTCAAACGCGAAGCTTCGACCACCTCGCCAAATCATAATGATTGGACAGAGCCGGGTAGTTTGCAATCATCTACGGAGCGCTCTTGGCGGTGTTCTCCAGTTATTGAGGCGAAGTAGCTCATGGTAGCACGACGTAGATGACCGGCATGTCCTCGTATCTTGTGATAGACATGTATGCCCAGAATCTCAGGGCTGTAGACTGCCGACCAATATTTTTTACAGCTCGAGTTTCGTGCCATATTAGCAGTGTATTACTCTGATACAATTGTTTTCATTGTTTATTCAAAGCTATCGGTCCGCGTGAATTACGAGACAGCATCAATAATTACCCTCCGCTTAATTTGCCGCGTGAAACAGCAACTTTGTTGCGCTCTCATTATACTCTGACGAACTCTGACGTTGGTCGAACTTCACGTCGTGTTAGGTACTAGACGCGGAAGAGCCTGAGAGCGCTAGACTGAAGTGGGGCTCGTCGGCGGACTTTGATTTCCTGGGACGCCGCGCGTCGTTCTGTGTCGACATCCTTTCGCACTTCCTCCATGTTTATCGCTCGCCGTTCCCTTAATCTCCACAGAACACTCCTCAACTCTTCAGCTACACTCAAGAACGATACTGGCAGAATGCGTGACACGCTAGAGGTGAGTATCTAGGTCAACAACAATCATTGAATTGCTGACCACGGTCGGGATTTTATGGCTCAAGTCGCTCGCAGCCGCCAACAGCAAAGATCTTTAGCCTGATTGGTGCACAAATGTTGTTCTCAACGATAGCGGCTCCGCCGAGTCGCTGGTAGCTCATCGGTGTGCCTTCCGCGACTCTGTTAGTCTCTACCGTGGAAGTTCAAAGAGAGGTTAGTGCGCTCTCGTTTCTTTATTGTGTGCGTGATTGGCTCATCGATGTCCGTTCATGCACCCGTTAGGTGAGTCAACAGGTGCTGAAGCACAGAGGCCGATACCCGTAGCAAAATTCGCCAAGTACACTTTTTTGAGGTGTGTGAGAAGACTATCTCACTATAGAGCGCATATCCTCACCAGATTTGGCATCTACTCGTCATATTAGAACAGTCGACCAAGAACAGATGTCGTAGTTCAGCCCAGTAGTAGTATACTTATTTATGAATAGCACGCATATCATGTACTTAGTTTTGGCCGTATAACAGCTTGCAATATAATTATTCGTCTCCTTATTATCGCGAATGGTGTGACAAATGAAGAAATATTACACGTCTACGGATCTATATGCCATTACTACCACGATCCACGAGGCTGTCGCTCCATGCTTCGAGGTGCTACCAGGATACGTGCTCAGCGGACCGTTGCTACATAATGGGGGTACTTGTCTACGGTCAGTACGGACAATACGACGTCAACCTGAATCTCGGCTGCGTTTGAGCTGATCCCCGTTGTTTAGGTAGGTATATTTGGCTTGTAGATGGCACTCGAGCTGCTACTGTGGGGGTAAGTTCAAGCTGTGGGTCGGGCTTACATTTGTGTCTGCGGAAGCGAGCTTGTGAGCAAACGAAAATGCACATAACTCATCCTGCGTCACCTTGGGTATCGGCTCTGTTAAACACATACTACAAGTGTTGCTGACCGAAGTGTGCTCCATAATGATTGGGCGAGCTAACTAAACTGCTCGGAGGAACAACACTGAATTGAGGTGCTCCTTCATGTACGGGTATTGCGATATTTTATGTCGCCACTACATTTAATATTACTAGCCAGACCCCGTGCGTTGCACGGAAATCTGTAGACGACGTGGGAATCAAAGCTGTGGTACATTGCGATGAAACATTTCTCTTCATGCATTGCGTATGCAACTGGAAAATATTACGCAGCAGGTAACGATCTGAGCCGTGAGGGGCACACGTCGCTGCAGGCCTTCGCGCCTTCGGCGCTCCGGCTAACTGCTCCGTGTACCCAGTGAAAGAGCTGTAAGACGAACTTTGAGAATTGATGAACGCTGCAACACAGTGCATTCACAACGCAGCAGATACGGGTGAGCGGCAAGAACCGTGATGCAGTGCACGGCACCAGTGAAGTAATTTTAATCTTGCCCGTACTTACTTGTGACCGTGACGTTAGTCGTACGCAGCTCAATAGTGCCAGCCTGGATACGTGTTTACTGTGTTGTGAGCACCTTCAAAGGAACATACACAACACCTTCGACGCCGCAAGCTTACCTAACTTGAAGCTCACATGTGACTGACGCAATTTAACATGCTTGTGACTTCCATGTACATGCCCGAGATGTCCCCACGTCTGTGACATTGTCCTGCGCTGGATCCGGAGCATCAATATCAGCGCCAGAGCATCAAGTCATTCGTCTCACGTTGCAAGCATCAGGGAGAAGAACAGATGCGTATACGTATACGCACTTGAACGCTTGCAATATGAGCCAAAGCACAGAACCTGTGCCGCATGCGACGATGCACTGCACAAAGGCTCAGAATATTCTTGTGCCGACGTGACATCGGCTACAGGCACCGTCACTGATGCCGCCCCGTCCGTCACACGCGTTGATGCACTAATTAAAGTGCCCAGTTGTCGACGCGGTGGAGCAACCGCGTTCCAAATTATATTATAGGATATTATAGGATATAGGATAGGATTATATTATAGGATTTGCCGACATGACAATATACATATACATATACATATACATATATCTATATCTGCTCTCTCTATTGTGTCTTTCACTCCTTTCCACACACCACTATCCTCGTCATATCAGTCATCTCTCACAATGCCTTTTACCTGTCATGGATGCAAAAAAACCTTTGTTGAGAAATCCGAAAAGGACATCCATGGTCGCCAATGCCCTGAAATCATCTACACCCTCACTTCTCCTGCCAGCGGCGACATAAAGCTGAAATGTGATGAGCAAGGCAATTTCATTTGCTATTGCAATGATGGTGCTTGCTTGAAGAGGTTCAATGAGTTTAGGAGCATAAAACGTCACTTTTGCAAGTCTACTAATACTACATGGAGAGCTCCAGTGAGTAATAATAGTAGCAACGAAGCACCCATCAAACTCACTCTTTGCACAACAGGCAATAGTAGATAAGGTGGACAACACAAATATGCCTCAGAATAGAGAGAAGAGTGATGAGGTATAGTGGTTACACAACACTACGCACATCGTTTGACATGTTCACTACAGGGAGAGCTACAGCACGAGAGGACAAAGGACTCGAATGATGATGAGCTTGAGTATTTAGACCCATCAGTACGCTCCACGTTATATTCCCAGTCACAATTAGGATGCTTACTATTTCCGCCAGATGCTGAAAGCAGCAGAAGAAGTACCAACGGCTGATGGTCCTGATCATGGTTTGGTAGGCGTTCTTTGTCATTGAAAAGCACAACAATATAACTGATTTCACAAAGGATAATGATGAAGACGATTTTGACGAGTATGAGGGTTTTGAAGCTGACATTGAGGCAGAAGGAGTACGTATTTATATCAAAATATGTAATATATTCACTAATTGCTTCGTACAGCCGTGGCTTCACACCCAAGCGGTGCCAAACAGTTACCTCGCCAAACTGAATATCACTGCCACCAACTATCAGCTTCTTGTATGCAATCCATGTGGACGTGCTCATGCTTTGCCCAAAATGCAGGGTCACATAAAGCGAGAACACACAAAGGAGTACAAGTATATGGAAAGTACTCGGAAGGAGTGGGAGGCTGCAGTACAGGCATGTCAAATATCCAGCGTCATGCCCACAGCTCCGGGCAACACACCACCACCTCTTTACGGTCTCTCCATTATGAAGGGTGTCAAGTGTGCGTATTGCAATAGATGTGCTGTAGACCGGAACTCGTTGAGGCAGCACACTTGCAACAGGCACGGAAACGCAGTCACAGATACCTACATGCAGCAATTTAACAACAGCGATTCGCGTATGTGGTTCCCTGTTCAACCTCCTCCATCTGTGGATGACGACACATTGGAACCCGAGGTTCAAGCCATGCTCGCCGAGTTCTTGGAGTATAGGTACCAAGCCCCTATCATAGACGATGCCCGCATGCTCTCTCCTTGGAACATGTCCACGAAGTGGCCGATATACACCAAGGACCTTGCAATTGAACGCATCCAAGAGGCAGTGGCTCTCGACAAGAGCGGAGAGTACAAACAGCTGAAGAAAAAGCTGCGTGAGTACCTGCGCCGGGCCGAGGCATGCATCGAGTCCACCAACAGGCTGGTGCTCCAGAGGCTCAACACAGACGACCCCAACGTATGGTGTGTGCGTTACTATTTTCTCCAAAGAGGAGCTGTAGTGATCTCTCCCCTAGTGGTATCGACAATCAGACATTTTCCAAGCATCAAGCAAATGCGACCTTGGATCAGTACTCCACTCCAATCTACTGCTTCCTCCTCATGCTCCTGCGCAACCACGACGATAACCGCCACGGTCGACAGCTGGACATAGGATGGGAAGCCAAGGGCGGTGATCTGTGGGACGCGCTGACCTCCTTGAAGGAGTACTTTTGGGAAGATGGTCTTGAGGACCAGGATGAGCTGCTTGTCAAAACCATTCACCAAGTCCTCTATCGGCTATGGGCCCATTCCTACACTTCCGCCATCAATGACCCCGTTCCTGATCCAACTGAGCGCTACCTCATGCTGCAGAGTGTGGGCACCAACGGCGCATTCATGGAGCCTCACAGCATTACTCCCATTATTGCCAAGTTCAAGTACGTCCTGAGGCTTACCATGATATACGAGCTCCACAACCCGACGTTCATCGAGAAGCACGACAGCGTTCACGCGCTGAGCGCTCAAATTGGTCAGTGGATTCACGAAAAGTGCAATGACTCGACGTTCAACACCCTCTGTTCCTTGACTCATCGAGCCTCTGCCATCGCATACATGACTATGGGAATGCCGAGGCTGTACTGGCCTAAGTACAACGACCCGTCTGTCATGCACTATCGCGGAGACGAGCTGACGCTGGCGGGCATCCGATCTATGCTCCACCGTACTGAAGACGACCTCGTGCGCGTATTCGAGGACGAGGTAATGATGGGCCTGAAGTTCCCCATACCCCGCGTCCACATCGCCGACGACTTGTCCAACTGTGACGTGGGCTACAGCTTTGTTTCAGACCCTCGCAACACGCACCTCCACCAGCAAACAACACTTATTTCCACCATTATGCGCACGCACAGGTTGCGCGAGCACTACACCTACAAAGACTCGGAGGGCACACGACGCTGGAAACTCAAAGCGCTACAGTCATGGCTTGGGTCATACGCAGAGCACTCGAGCACAGTCCTAGTGCGGTGTGAGACCCTGAGTGGCAGCCCAAGTCGAGGGACGGAACTGACAGGCATGCAGTTCCGCTCCACCCCCACTCGCGGCACTCGCAACCTGTGCGTGTTCGGCAAGCACATAGTCATGCTCCGCACCTACAGCAAGGTCTCGTCGCTCACAGGCAGAGACCGTATCATTCCTCACTCGCTGGATGCGGTCACCGGCGACATCCTCCTACAGGATCTCGTCTACGCGCGGCCCTTTGCCGAGTTTGTGGTATCCCAGCTCTACCCAAATAACTCGACGGTGCGCAACCTGTACCACAATTATGTCTTTGTAAAGAAGGATCGCCTGTTTGATACACCTGATCTCTCGACAAAGCTGAAGCACTACACAACGAAATACACAGGAGTCACGTTGGGTGTCAACGCATGGCGTCACGTGGCCATCGGGCTGCGCCGCAAAGTCTGTCCTGCGGACTCGCAGTTTATAGATGAGGGGGCAGAGGATACCATTGGCGCAGAGCAGGCCGGTCACAGCTGGCAGACGGAGCGGCGTAAGTACGGTATCTCCCCGGACGCTTTGGCTGGACAGGCAGAGGAGATCATGCCTCTGTTCTTGAACGCGAGCACTGGATGGCAGCGCGCCATGAGGACATGTCCAGGTAGGGCCTCTTTTATTAACACAGCCCGTAGAACAATGCTCACAACGCGCTCAGGTGGATTAGACTTGCCATACACCAGCGCGAGACACACACAGTTTGACGAACTAGTTCTGTCAGAGGTGACAAGTTGTGAGACGCGGGCGGCAGAACAAACTGTAAACTTCAACACGGTGACCGACGTCATTGTGAACCGCATCACGGCCAGCCTCTCTGTGCAGATCGAAGACTTGAAGGTGTATCTAAGCCAGCAGATTATGGGCACTCTCGTCCCGCGTATCCAGGACGTTGTGCAGACAACCTTGGCTCACCAAGTGCCCTACATTCCAAAGGAAACCCCGTAAAAGTCCCATGTTTCTTCATAATCAGCTATCATTACTAATATTAGTATTGATTGAAAGCGGTTATACGCCAGCAGAGGAAGCAAAGTAGGTTTTTTGTACCTTTTCATGTTCACATGTCAGTACTAACAGAGCTGTCAAGTGAAAATAGGAGTAATGTTGCTGAGGAGACAAGGTATCCCAAACACGCATCAAACATAGTCATCTTTACTAATTCCGCCCGACAGCGGAAATAGTAACAGTGCGGTAGAGGAAACAAGGTAAACATCACCGGCACGCGACACTATACTTTTTACTCATCTCACTGAAAAGCAAACGTAGTACAGCCGAGAAGACGAGGTACGAACCGCACGTCTTGTTGGAGATACTATTTTTACCAATGATCAGTTCCAGTACCTGTACCCCTGCCCTCAAGAGGCCACATGCTCAAAGCAACGCGGGTGCAGAGCCACCAAGTAAGCGGCCTTGCCAGCAATTCTCGACGTACGACACAAGGCTACTGGAACAGACAGCGGTAGAGGCTATGCGAAAGGCACTTAGGCAAGCCGACACGACTTGGACCTCGGAAGGTCAACGTCAGGCGGTTATGGCCACCCTGCAGTGTCAGACCGACGTGGTAGCTGTCTTGGCTACCGGAGCCGGCAAGACCATGACGGCGATCGTGCCGGCACTGATAGAGTCCAATCACACTACTGTCGTCGTCGTTCCACTCAAGGCGCTGCTCAACGACTACGTGCGCAGATTCAACACCATGAACATTCCGTTCCAAGTCTTCTCTGTCTCTGATCAGCAGGCTCGAGGCATCACGGGCAAGACCAACCTTATTCTGACGTTAGTCGATCAAGCGCGCCGGCCTGAGTGGAAAGAGGCAATTGCTCGCGTTCATCACGTCCGTCCTATCAAACGCATAGTCTTGGACGAGGTCCATCTCCTCCTCACCAACAACCACTTTCGTCCCAGTCTCGAAAACCTGTACGAGCTGCGCCGCTTTCCCTGCCAGTTTGTCCTCCTGTCCGGGACCGTCCCTCCTCAGTCTCTCCCCATCCTCAAACGCGAGTGTCAACTCATTCCTAACTTTATCACCATCCGCACAAACACCGTCCGCGCGGAACATCGGTACGTGCTCGAACGCCCAATGAGCTGGCCTCACATCGTTGCGCGCACGGTGCACCTCGTCAATCTCGTGACCAACAACGAGTTCAAGGACGAAGACCGCGGGCTGATCTACGTCAACACCAAGAGCGAACTATCCGATATTCAGAAGCAGCTGGAGTGTCTACAGTACTGCGGTGGGGACGAGATGACAGACGGCGCGCGAGCGAGCAACTATCAACGATGGATCAAAGGAAGAGACAACAAGAACAAATGGATGGTCGTCACTAGCGCGTTCTCCGCGGGCAACGATTACGGGCACGTGCGATGTGTCATCTTTGCAGGCACTCCGATCTGCTACAGTGACTTTCAACAGTCGGCAGGTCGAGCAGGCCGCGATCGACGAGAGGCACTGGTGGTAATCATACCGGACCCGGTGGACAAGTACAAGGTGCGGGAGTCGAGCCCAAACGGACCTCTGGGACAGCAGGCGTTGATCGACATGGTTTACCTGAAGAACCCCTCGATTGACCAGTGCGTGCAAAGACACAACACGGCCTACATGGACGGCACCGAGGGACTTCGATGCAAGGACATCGCAGGCTGCTTCCCGTGCTCGCGGTGTGAGAAGATCAACCTCGACGACGACGGTTGGGTTATGGACAAGGCAACCGTCACTAAGCACGTCAACGCACTCATCAGCTCCAACGCGAACAGCGTGGCCGCGGGAGACGCAAAAAAGATGTTCGAGGAGGCGGCCCGACTGGCGAAGGAAAGCGCCGACCATCGCGTCAACACGGACAACAGCTACGCTGGAATGCTGCATCGCATGCTACTGGACAACACGGGAAAGTGCCCAATGTGTCTGCTGTTGGACAGGCGACACTCGTCGTGGCACGAGCTGACGACCTGTCCTGCGATGCGTGGAAAAAATCACATGTCAGAGTTTGGCACGATGATATCGTCGATGCGGTATCCCAAGGTAGCCAAGGAACTCAAGCGAGTCTGCTTCTACTGTCACGTGCCGCAGCTCAACGACATGATCCACCCGACTTTCGTTGCTCAAGACAGGGGCCAAAGCTGTCAGTTCAAAGATCGGTTGATAGGACTGATGTACGGGCTGTGGAGAAACGACGGACACCGGTACATGCTGCAGGAGTACATTGGCCGAAGCTGGCCCAACGTGACAACGTTCGGAAAATGGCTGGTGGAGAAGCCTGAGGGAGAGCATCGAACAAACATAGTCAAGGTGTTTGTTTGGTGGTGTACGATATACAAGGAAAATGTGGACAAGGAGTAGAAAAATGTACAATGTCATTGCCAGAAAGTTACAATAGTAGACAAGATCACACTGTGACACATGGCGACGCTGTAGCCTGGCAAAATAGCGGGGAACAAGGGTGCCCCTACGGACAGAAGAGCTCTCGTAGAGTGAGAATAGGACGATACACTTACGGCAGTACTCTTGTACGACAGGTTGAACGTTCCGGCCGTGCATTTCTCCCAAGTCTATTCCGAGAACATGAGTTAATGGGTACTCAGCTTGGACATGTTCTGTACGTACCGTTATTATAAAGTCTTTGTCACTCGGCACACTCCATTTCTCCTGCTCAGGTTGTCGCTTCTGCAACCGCCGACAATGAAAACAAAGTCACGTAGTTGAATGGCTTCTCGCCCGTGTAAAAGGCATGTAAAAGTCGCAGAGTAGAGAACAGAACACTTGAATATTTCGGGCGGTCGGATCAGGGAATACCCATGGTGTTATGTGCTTACACCGCGGGTAAAAGCTGATCAGAGCGCGCCCGAAATCCGCGAGAAAGGGATCGATACACACACCTAACGTGTCGCAGATAAAGCGCTTTATAGCTAGATATTCGGGAAGATCACAGAACATTCATGTGTGAGGAAACATGTAACCTTTGTTCCTCACGAAGAATCATCAAAAAGGGAGCGAAAAACCGTCGAAAAGTGCTCCCTTTCAGTGAGCATAAAGGAAACACGCTCGCTCCATTTCACCTTGGACGCCAACATCTTCGACGAGGTTCAGCAGACGTTCGTCAATCACATGGTCGCTCACAACTTCGAATATCTTGGCGACCAACACCTGATGTCCTCGGTGGTCGATACGACCAACGCTCCCTGGGTTATCTTGCATACGAAGTACAACGAGACTACCGAAATTTATCAATTCCAGATGCCCAAGCAACGTCAGATACTTTCACGTGACGAGTACACTGTTGCAAAGCTATCGACGATGGACACTTGAGTGTGTCATCCCCTCAAAGATCCGTGGTTCTTGTTTCTTGGTAAGACCGCCTGTTACTTCTATCATTTTATGCCCTGACTAATCACATACCAGCACCACGGTATCGCAATCTCGGTCAACGTCTAACTGCTTTACCTTCACCAGCGGGACAAGCTCCCCCGCCTTTACCACATGCCATTCATCCTTGCTTTCCGCGCAGAGTACTGTCCACTGTGCTCAGCACCCTCCCAAACGACTTTTTGACAACATATCCTCAGCCAGCGTCACCTGCGCCCAGCTTTGAGCTGCGCGAGTTATCTGCCTCGCCTGATGTGACTATCCCATATCTGTACTATGTCAGCACCATGTTGATCTGAGATTGTTTCAGTTTTCTTCGCCTCGTACAATCATCAGGCAGGTTGAGGTGGGCTTTCCTCGCCGCGACCTTTTGTGTCTACCTCACTTATCCACACTTTGTACAGGCAGCACGCGAAGCTGAACAGCGGGCTGCACAAACAGCCCCATCGGTCACTATTGGCCGTAGGCTGCGCTCCGAATTCTCAGTATTTATGCTCTCCCCGATAGTTGGTCTGTCGCTAACCACTCTCCAACAGAGCACTCCCATGGACCTTCCTCCCAGTAACTGCTCTCGACGTGCTAGTCCACCACCGCTATCTCCACCCGTTCCTGGTCCACCTCTTGAGGTACGTTCTGCCCTCTTTATATATTTTCAGCCTTGTAACCCCGGCACAGACACCCTCGTGGAATTGCGAGCCATTTGTACCGGGACCGTTATTACAAGCCCTCATGGATGGCGCGGAAACGAGCACATTGCCCAATGTTTGTTTTCAACGATTTACCACAGTTACGGTGCACAATATTAACATATGTCAGACCATCGGTATGTCAGACCATCGGTGATGTAGTAGTTGGGCTTCGGGGGATTGATGTGGATACAACAGGAGCATCCGCAGACTCCGATGTTGTTTCCTTGCGTTATCGTCCATACACAGTTCGCGACATCTCTCGCTGGCAGGATCACATCTGTGAGACTATCCGCGACGTGGGCTGTTGTAATGACCGGGAGCAGGCTATCACTCTGAAGGCCCCCTCTATTGACTGCGGTGCGCGCCTCCTGATTGCAGTCCTGTGTTGGGTCCATGCCGGCGGTTTAGCGGAAGGTGGGTCCAGATTCTTGGAAACTGTGAAGGAGAGTGCGGGTACCCCGTCTGCCAGCATCATCGGCTTACCACATCTCGCCCATCTATTCAAGCGCGTGGATTTTCTGGTTGTGATGTGAGCACGTTCCCTTGCAGTCTATGGTTCTTGATTCTGATCCGTTGTGATCATTGCAGCGCGGAAGGGACTGGCATCGGTCCCCGCTGTGCCGTTGTTCGTGAAGCTCTATTGATTCTTCTTTCCGACAAAACTCAGTGGACACTACGTGAAGGGTACCTTGTACCAAATTGGCATGCGGCATCACTCCCCATCCCTTTCCGCGCCACTCTATTCCGTGCTGCCGGCACTCTCATCATGCTTCATTTTCTTTGGATTGGTGCACCTTGCCCTGTCTCTCCTTACCTGGTGCTCATGCTGTTTGATGGCATCAAGTCCTTCGATGTTGATGTTGACTTCGTCAACAATCTTATCTCGCCCACTGTGTCCAGCTCGCTCGCAGAGTGGCTGTCGTTACCTCCCAATGAAGCGTTCTCCGAAGAATTGCGCCCTTTGGCGTCGGTCCTGTTCGGTGACGCTGATGCCAATATAAGTCATCCGTTTACATTATTGTAATGGACCAATCGTTCTGAATTTGCTCTAGGTCACCGCGCTGAGCTGTACACCAACCCGTGTAGCTGCAGAGCGTGACGGTGTTGCCTCTGGCCTGCTTCTGCGTCGCACATTGGGACATCAGCTTCCTCATACGACTTTGCATCGATCATGAAAGGTGCCAATGTCAAATTGAACCAATATCGTTCGTTGAATCCTGCGTTACTATGATCACAGTCGGGGGTTCGTACTACACATCTTCCTGCAGTTCATGTACTGCTTGTTATCTCAAGCCTTTCGCATCTCATAAGTCCCTCAAACGCTTGGTCAAGACTGCCTATAGCCGACTGATCGCGTCGCCAAGTGATCCCATCAGCAGACTGACCTTCTATCTGGTTGGTGCGGACTCTGCTGTCACTAGCACGGTGAACGGCAATACAGCGGCACTACGGAGAGCCAATAATTCTGCCTTCCAGGCCAAGTTCGTCAGCTGGGTCTAAGAATTCCTTCGTCAACCTGGCTTCACCGATAATATTGCCGCTCTCTACCCGGACCGTTCACAGTGCAGCCCAGTGGAGGCCAATGTCCTACGGGCAAAATTATTGCTA
>JAXQGN010000680.1:0-15838 GCA_037039805.1 Irpex sp. M6601 | reverse complement strand
TGGGGTCGGAGGCGAGCAGAGCTTTGTTCAGGCCAGCAGACTGGAGGTAGTTGTTTCCGCGAGCAGAAAGGGCCATGACGATTTGGATACCAGAGCGCAGCTTCGAGTATTCCATGTTGTCGTTGTACTCCTTGAGAAGCTTGTTTATTTCGGTGATAAAGTCGGAGTCCACTGGATCCTCGGGAGAGTATGGTCCAGGGGCGTCGTCGCTCTCAGGGACGGTGCTGTCGTAGACAGCAGAGACGAATTTCAGCGCTCGGTTGATGAAGTTACCGAAGCTGAAGCGTAAACGTCAGAAACCGACTTTCTCAAGGTAAGAGCATGGCACATACTTGTTGAGGAGGATGTTGTTGTTTGCTGCGATCTGTGAACAGTTAGATATACCCGTATGTGACCGAAAGGATACGTACACAATCTGCCCACGAGAACATAGCGTCCGCAGTCTCAGGCCTCGTCGAGATCAGATAATACCTCCAGACAGATGCGGGAATACCAGTCTCCTTAGCAGCGGGCCCGAATACACCACGGTTATGGCTCTTCGAGAACTTGCCACCCTCATAGTTGAGATACTCTGAGAAGCTTCGTTAGCTATGTGATGATAGCTTCCAATAAGTCATGTATACCTGTAGTGGAAAGATGATGAAGCATGGTCCATGGGCGGCCATCAGCGAGTTCCATGGAGGGGAAGAAGATAGTGTGGAAGTAGACGTTGTCTTTGCCCATGAACTGGAAAAGACGGACATTATCGTTGTCGAACCACCATTGTTTCCACTCTGGGGTGTAGTTCGCTGTGATACTTGGATAACCTAGAGGGGCATCGAACTAGAGCCCATTGAGTGACTGATCATACGTGGATAGCACTTCTACCACTTACCCAAACGTCTGTACACACACGTTAAATCATGGAATACGGTGTTGAGGAGAGGGGTATTTACTCACAAAGCACCTTCCCCTTCATACTCTGATCTTCGTCAGAATCTTTCACCGGCACAGGAACACCCCACGTCAAATCTCGCGTTAGCGGACTGGGACGTAGACCACCCTTCAAACGAGAGTCGATAAGTTCGCCATCTGCGTTGATGACAGAGTTGGGTGACCAATGCCCTTTCTTATACGATTCCTTGATCCACTCTTCCGTCTTCGACTGGACTTTATCGAGTGCGATGTAGGTGTGGACGGTTTCTCGGGGAACAACCTTGTGTGTTTTGCTGATAAGACATCTTGGATTGATGAGCTCGATAGCATCTATCGTCTTTCCACATAGGTCGCATTGGTCACCTCGTGCGTCCTGCGATTCATTGTCAGTACGAAGGTGGTTTTGAGGGGTTGCAAACTCACATCGGAGCCGCAATGAGGGCAAGTTCCTTCTACAAAACGATCCGCCAAGAATCTAACTGAGCATCAGTATCAGTATCGGAAACAGATGCAACCATCACTAACTTTTCGCATCCTGTACAGTACGTCTGCTCTTTAGATTGTTTAATAAGGTAGCCATTCTTTCCAATGTTCGAATAAACTTCCTGGCAGATTCTGCGCATGAACAAACATATCAGAATTGAGCCAATGATCACTTTTGCAGGTAACCCACTCGGTATGCGCCGGAGTCGATGTGCGGCCGAAATAGTCAAACCTACAGAACGCTTTAGGACGAGAGGGATTAGATGCAATGACACTGCTTACGAGAGCTGGAACCAGTTATATGTCTCCACATGGAGAGCATTGTACTTGTCACACAATACACGCGGTGTAAGCCCTTCCTTAAGTGCTTGTGTTTCGGTCGCAGTGCCATATTCATCGGTACCACAAACATAAAGCGTCCTGTAGTTGCGGGTACCTGCTTTGCTCTAAGCGTCCAAAGCCGCTGGTTGATGAGCATAAGACATACGGTTGTATCTATATGCAACATATCAGCATGAAGAGGGTGAATTGAAGCATACCAGACATACCTAGCAAAGACATCCGCGCTCAAAGTACTCCCAATAATGTTTCCTAAGATGAACACCTATAAACACGCTGCTGACACTATGGAGTCGAATAGCCGCACCAAGATGAGGCACATTGTTACAGTATGGCAGGGCGGATGTGATGAGGATATTGCGTTCGCCCTTCTTTGGGAGACTGGATAAACGAGCGTGAATAGCAAGAAGACGACCTGATCACCCGACCGCGTACTCACATGACTTCTCCAGGCTTGGGAATGTAGCGTAAGATGCCCTCGCCCTCTCGTATTCTCTGCGTCATGTTGCGCTATTTGGTTGGAGGAGTGTGGGTCTGGAAGAGAAAGAGTGTGAAGATGGCGTTGGAGGAGGGTGGATCGATGTATGTATGAGCGTCCTTGGGCTCAAGGTGACTCACGCGAACCAGGGCAATGGTGATACAAAGATGTCGCGTCAAGCAATCCCGAAATTAACAAACACCGAGATATGGCGGATGCAGACGGAGGAAGAGAGGAAAGAGCTTAGAGAGCAGCTGGTGGCCACAGAATTTCAGGCAGATATTGTTATTCGTCCGAGTCTTATCTCGAGACAGCCATCGAGGCGCCCATGCATCATGAGACGCTGAAATGAGCAGTGTCGGCCGTTGCCGAATCTCCATCAGACACTCTGAACTCTAATTTTCACTTCAATCCACACAACCACATCTAGCCCTCGGGTGAGTGCAAAAGCAGCCTCGTCGTCGTTGCCCACAGCGAGCTAAACCGTATCTTTGTGTTCTAGTCACCTTCTGACTCACCCACCAACAAACTTTCAGGATGAGTTACGTCGCCAAGGGAGAAAAGGAGTACGATGCTACTGGTGCCCCCGTGCCCGCCGCTAAGATCCACAAGATCCGTATCACGCTCACGAGCAGCAACGTCAAGAACTTGGAGAAGTGTAAGCCTACTGGATTCTGAATTTTGAAGCACAACTCACCGAACTTGCAGTCTCCAACGACTTGATCAATCGTGCCAAGGACAAGCAGCTCCGTGTCAAGGGCCCCGTCCGTCTCCCCACCAAGGTCCTCAAGATCACCACCCGTAAGACTGTACGTACTGCCAGCTTTCCAACCACAACCACTACTTACCTCCTTCTTATAGCCCTGTGGTGAGGGTTCCAAGACCTGGGATCGCTACGAGCTCAAGATCCACAAGCGCCTCATCGACCTCCACTCCTCTAGCGAGATCGTCAAGCAGATCGTGCGTTTCTCTCTTATTGTGATATGAAACTTCGCGGTTTACTCATGCGCCGCTATTTTGTAGACCAGCATCAGCTTGGAGCCTGGTGTCGAGGTCGAGGTTACCATCTCCGGATAAACACTTCCGCTCATTGCACTTATGACCTGTATCGTTATGCTTTCGTGAATGCTATACGTATTCTTGTTGGGATATTTATATATCGGTGTGAGGGTGTGCTCCCATTCAAGTGTTCTAATATCGCTGCAAGCATCGTGTCATGAGATAGGCTGAAACGTTGACGACATATTGTAAGGGTGATCGACGCAGAACAAGGACTTTTCGATTTGGTTTCGGAGCGAATACATGTAGCAGGATAGCACTGAGCAGGAAAGTACAAGGCACGGCAACTTGAAATATCGCGAAGCACACTAGCAAAACATCGACCAAGGACGGCAAACAAGCAGAAAACAGTAACTTCGGCAAAGGGTACACGAAAAGAACGTAAAAGCAAGTAAATGAACAATGACGATAATGCAACAAAGGAAACAACTTCAAAGGTTCTAGGGTGGCGCAGACAGCGATGTGACGAGAGATGTAGGACTGGGGTTGAGGAGCGTAAACGACATTAAACGGACGATAGGGAATTCGTAAAACAGGACGAGAACAAGGCAAACATGAAGATCGTAAGGCGAGACATCGTACTACGTAGCAGAGCGAGTAAAACAAACAGGTAGCGATATCCAACGTCGGCAAGAGAAGCGGGATATATGTTACGGAGATCTGAGAGCAATTTTCGATATGGAGGAGTTTTGAGAATAGCAGTGGTGACGACGGCAGAGAACTCAACCGTTAGAGATGCATGGGCATAGCGATATACGAGTTGCGAGATGATGAGCGAAGACGAGCAAGTAGGTTGTGGCTCGAGGCGAGTACTTTCCATGTTACTCCGACGCGGAAGAGTACGAGTCGCCCTGGGCAGGGTACTCATTCCCCCTCGAATCGGTGTAAACACGTCGATTACTGGGACGTCTAGCGTTCACCGTGCCCTCACGATAGTTGCTCACAGGCAACCTCGATGATGTCGCCTCAGGGCGAGTGGAAGAGCGTGTGGGTTGAGTGTGAGTGCTGGATGGCCCCGCACCGTACGTTGACGGACCGGCTACACTGCTGCTCGGTACGCCTGATAGTAAGAGTGCGTTGTTGTTGGACGAAGTCGCCGGGCGAAGAGAAGTGGCGGGGAGAGGAGGCTGCAGGTTCTGCCCGTATCGCTCCCAGTTGGCGGGGCTGGGCCACGAGTACTGGTTCGGCTGCACGCCCGTATGTAATGAGTTGCGTCCAAAGGTATGCGGCGCCGGTGCACTAGCAGGAGCAGCAGGCCTCACAGAAAAGGAAGTTGTAGCTGCTCGGGACAACGACGAAGTGTGCGGGGACGGAGAACGGGAGTGAGCAGAGTCATACGTGCTCTGCCGGGGATTGATGCGTGCGCTTTGACGTATCTGAACAGGAGGTAGGAAACCTGACGACTTCCTGCGCGCGAGATCGTGGCCCGCTCGAGTGCGGCCTTCGCCTACCACGTGGCCTTGGTCTCTCAGAGCCGGATCGATGTGGGCGTCGCTGAGGCCATGGATGATGGTGGGGGTGCCGAGTGATGAGGAGCGAGAGGGGTTGGGGAAGTTGCATTCGACTGTCGGAGACTTGTGTCCTGTGTCGCCGATGGGCGATATGCCTCCGCGGCTACTATCGGAGGGAGGGACGTAGTGAGACGCGGTGGACCCTCCAGCGGAGACTGGACTGTTCAGGTCATCGCGGCCTTCGGCAGCTCGGGCTTCCTCCTCAGCGAGTTTGCGCAGCTGTGCTTTTGTGGGCTTCTTGTTACGTTTACGTTCGCGTTTATTGCCGGTACCCTGTGAATAGTCCACGGTCCAGAAACTGCCTTTGCCGGGTTCGGTGATAGGACGAGGTACACGACGGAAACACTTGTTCAAGGAGAGGTTATGGCGAATCGAGTTCTACAACGCATCCCGACTGTGAGTACGCAGTGGCAACATCGGGAAGTATGTCTAGCATACCTGCCATGACTTATCTTCCGCGTTGGCCCTGTACCACTCAAATCTATCTTCCAACGCTTGGTATATATCCTGAAGCGTGAGACGTTTGTTCCGGCTCCCATGAATGGCGAGCTTAATGAGCGTGGGGTACGGGTAGTTCGGCTTCTCGCCCTCAGGAGGGTCAGCCAAGGCGTTCAAGCTGACTTCGTCTTCAGGGCCAAGACCTAACATTGTGCGCAGATAGGGTGTAGAGTTGATTGGGGGTCCATCTGCTTCGGCCTCCGCGGGATGCTCGGTGTCGGTACCAGCACGTTCATGATCAAGGTCTTCTTCAGCGTTGACAGCTCGAGAGCTGTAGCGGCCAGACATCGGCGACGGGCTGCCCCGTCTGGGGATGTCGAAGTCATCATCGACGCTGTGCTCGCGGTCAGGTCCGGGATCACGAGCACTCGAATTACGATGTGGCGAGGACGCTGGAACTCTTCGCATACGACTTCGGGAACTACCACCTGTCTCAGGTGGTACCGGAGTGGTAACATTGAGGTCAATGTTCATGACGTGAGGATAGTCCGCCGCGGAGACGTTTGGTCCGGGATAGTTGTGGGTACGTGCACGGTAGTACTGCCCAGGCTGAGGGGCGGAGCTCTCGTTCCTGACGTGCTCTAACCCGATCCTCCGAGCATGGACATCATAAGCAGGGTACCGATCCCGGTTGAACTGGTACACGGGGAGCTGCTGGTGCATCGCTGAACCAGGTTCAGGGACATACGGGACCTCAGCGGGCATGGGTCGCGGGGAATGCTGAGGAGACTGAGGAGGGGGGTATGTGTCTGTGCCACTCGCTGCACGATTACTTGGGTCGTCAAAACTTCTCATACCAGCCCTAACACCTTCATGACCCGCACGTGTTGATTCCCTCCTCGTGCCTGGCCGGAAGGGACGCTCTTCAACCTGGCCACCTCTCCCTTGTCCCGCACCTCCACCTTGTCCGTGTTGAGTAATGCGCCTCGGAGGAGCATGCTAAGATCCCAGATCAAGACTTGAAAACTCCCTCGGAGGAGCGATAGTACATACATGTGGCCCCAGAGTTCCTTCGTCTACGGGTTCTGAAGGTCGACTGTGCTGGCCATGAGTATTGGCATCAGCGGGCCCACGACGCGCTCCTGTCGCGCCTGATGTGTGTCGAGAGGATCGTAGATGTCGCTGTGGTGAATCGCTCTCTTCCGAGCTAGAATCGTGTGGCCCATCGCCGCCCTGGCTGGAAGTTTGCGAGTACTGACGAGATGTCGGTCGATGCTGAGCATGCTGGTCCGTAGTAGAGGTGTGCGTCGATGAACGAGGCGAAACCATAGGTCCACCATCGTGGTCGGCATCAGAAGAGTGTTGAGACGCAGTACTTCCGCGTCGGAGATGAGCGCGTGGCCTGTGTGCGGGCGGGTGTCGCTGGTCGCGGTGGTCGGGGTGTTGAGAGGATGGTGCGCGCTGAGGGGCGGGATGGCGCGCAGCCATGCTTGGGAATGGGAGGGACCCACAATGCCAAACTGGATGTTCACAGAGGGAGGAAGTACGGTGTCCGGCGCTGACCCGAGGGCGGGAAATGTGGCCCAACAGTCAACAGCCCAAAGCTATTTGTATGTCTCTGTGGGTCCACATACAAACACCATTTCTAGCGACAGCCCCGTGACTCGCGTAACCGACATCACCTGCTGCATCTTTGCGTCTTATATCGCAGCTTTCATGTGTCTCTTCACCGAAAATCGTGCCGCTATTTTACATGGCCCCGACGGCCATGTTTGGTAGCACGTGTTCGCGACAAAGCAAACATTGTGGACAAACGAGGCCTCAGGGCCCGTTGCTCTGCTATATTCGCTGAAACAAAGGCGTTTCATCAGGCTTCGTTGCTTTTATGTGATCCTGTACTGACCTTGATATCACACTGAGGTGAACGACAGTAGTGGCCTTTTATGGGCCCTGTCAGTTGGACAATTGGACTCACGATTTGGTCGGAACAAACAACACTCGTCGCGGAAGCAGATTGGCGCCCCTACTTCTCAGTGGCCAACACTACCCACCGTCTATACTCTACTATGTATCGACACTATAAAATCGACCCGGGCATATGTCAGAGTGTACGTTGTTCTGTATTTGCGCCACTCTTATCAGTCTGAGAAAATCAGACTTTTTGGCGTCCTTACTACAGTCATCCGCGGGACGCCTTACTATGCTCCATTGTCGCGGTTGCTCTGTGATTATAGAAAGAGTACGTCGACACTAGACAGATCACATGTAGGTCTAGGCATATGTTTTCTTCTGTCCCCGTTTCTCAGTTTTTACTCCATTCGCTAATCAACGTCAGCGTTCGTAGACCTCAGACGCAGCAACAGCCCGGGTGAGTCCCCCTCGTCAAGCGGGTGCCTGTTATCCCTCGAAATATGTTATTCATTCCAAAAGATGCGGTCGAACCGTCCAAAAGCCATCCTCTATGATATCACAGTGAAGTAGATTAACTATCATTCGCGGTTTAGACTTTGTCCTCTTGCCTTCGATAGTCGGTGCCGCATCCAGTGACTCCTCGGGAACGGCAATAGGTTCTCTGACCAGCACGCTCCCTTTCCGATATCGCTCAGCAACCGTATTGTAGTTGACACCAAATCGCGTGAATAGGATATCATGTTTGGTTTTGGAGACCGAGCCCTGGAGCGTAATTAGATTCGCGTATAGTCACTGACATGGCACGGAAACTCACTCGTAGCGTCTCGTGAGCTTGTGTCGTCGTTTCACCGCCCTGTTGGACTAAGGCCCAGAATGTCGTGTTGTAGAGGTTGTTAATGTGCGCTACATAAGGCAGGTTAATGGATATTTTGACGGGGAGGCCTGGCGCGGAATGCGTACTGTCCGCTTGTCGCCATGAAAAGTAATCTCGGACTTCCTTCGCAGAAGGATACAAGGTAATCCTACCATCGAAGGTAGGCGGATATTGCAAAGGTGTGTCCGGAAAGTATTTTGACCAATTGAACACGTAAGAAGACGTGAACAACGACGTCACTGTAGTCACAATCTTTGCTTGACGTCTGTTGTACACGGTCGTCGACTTCTTGAACAGGAAGCTGAAACAAGAGGTTAGAGTTTTATATGGATCCTATGAACGACTGCAGGAACCCACCTGTATTCATCGGACTCGCCAAACGCAAGGACGACGTCCTTGAACTCATTCATGACATCTCTGGCAGCGTGGTCCATTAGTTGCAGAGCCCTTTCGTCGTTGGGCTTCGCAAAATCGTGGTCCTGTGACAAGCTTTTCTCGTCAATATTACTCACTCATTAAAGACGAAACCAGAGACAACTCTTACCGATGAAATCCATGGCCGTCGAGGCGCAGGACGATGAATGTCCCAGGGAGAAGCACATCCGGCAACTCAAAGTTCCTGACATAGGCGTATTTTGTCCCAGCCATGTCTGGCCAGTCCTCGTGTCTATGAAATGGACATGAGTGACGTCGAGATCTGCCATATCAGTGCCCTTACCAAGCTGTGATGGTCGTGACTGCGCCGGTGCTCGTCCTCGCTGTAACCGCCGCAATTTCGGACGACGACGAGGGGCCAGATGGGCTTAACGTTGAGGACCTGTGTAATGCCGCACCACGGACTCGTGGTGAGGGCAGTGATAGGCGGCATCGGACGAGGGGCTTCCTTTTCGGGGCGTGTGACTCGGGCTTCCTCTGATATTGCCTCACGGACTCCTACCATCTCATTCACCCTCAGACCACCACCATCCGCCCTCTGCCCGCCGACGAACTCGACGTCGCCGACAGCTTCACACAATACACAGCACCCGATACTCGACATCAGACAACCTCCAGGACACAGTACACAACGATGAGCACCTCGACGACCTACTCAGAGTACTTCCGACGGCGGGCAATCGGGAGAGCGCCGTCGCCCCCGACGTGGGCATGCTACGAGCAGATCCCCTACGACGACGACTACAGCGACAGCGACGACAACTCCTGCTCAGAGGACGAAGACGACTACCGCACCACTGTCGTTCAGCAGCATCGCGACAGTGGCGACTCGGACGGCGAGTCTCCCGTCAGGAAGCCTACCAAGCCCGAAGCGCGCGCAGACGGCGACATGGAGATCGATGAGGCCGATGAACCCATTTCTGAAGACAAGATCACGGAATACAAGACGGACGTGAAGGGCAAGCAGCGGGCGGTCGAGCCTGAGCCTGAGCCTATCCCCAGTCCTAAGAGGCAGCACCGCAAGAAGCACCGACAGCCGACTTATACTCTGCGTCCTATTCTCACTATCCAGAGGAGCCAGGGCTTCGTCTGGAACCAGGTAGGCCCCGACGTACGTGCATCCGTAACCCTGATACTGATCCTAGGACGCCGTAGGATCTCTTCGTACCGCCGTACATTAAAGATCGATGTTCGTCCTTTGTCTCTTTGACCTCCTCCTTACTGAGTTCTTGTATCGTTTTGCTTACCTTTGTTATATCTTCACAGACATTGCCTCCACTTCGCCTTCCAACTCTGCCGGCTTCATGCCCTCCTCCGTGTCATCCATCAATTCTGCCATAACGGATTACGAGGTCGAGGTCGTGGAGATCCGCGTGAAGGAGGGCGAGTTGAAGGATATCATTCCTTGAGTGCACAATTGTTTTCGTCTATCTTCCCATCCACCTACCTCTACCCTTTGCTGTTCGAGATTATACCTTTCGTACACCCCACTCCCATTTCGTACATCCCTGACATAGATATCGGTTTCTCTCTGGACAGAAGTCATCTCCCCTCTCTGCTTTGGTTTATATCCCTCTATGTATGATAGCTTTCCTACATTTCGGTTTCTCTCTTCCTTCTTTGGTTTTCCTGTTACTCCCAATCTTGTTAGCAAATCCGCCTCCGTGCCCTGTAAGTATAAATATTACAAGAAATGAACTGAACTCCGTTACTAGTTTACATCGTCGGCATATCATACAACAATCACAGCACCTGCTCCATACTACTCTACTATCACCTATATACTTGCCAACAACGCATCCTCGACCTCCCTCTCCATCGCTCGCTGCTTCTGCAGTTCCCTCTCCCTCTCCTTCTGCATCTCCGCCTCTCGCGCTTGGATGTACGACGGAAGGACGTATGGCTTGTAGTCCAGGTGGCGTTTGACGTAGAAGCACATGTACGCCTGCGAGGCCAGGCATGCTCCAAGCGTTGAGTGTGTTACTCTGTCATATACGAGTGCAACGAAAAGCCCAGTCAGTGAGTAAGATGTATGTGGCGATCATCGAAACGTACTTGTCATCGTCGAACCTGTACCACTGTAATTCAAACAAGCATTCAATGAGTTGAAGGAATAAGACGTCCATCAAGAACAGCACGCACCTCATCCTGGTGTCTCGTAAAACACGTATAATGCCCATTATCAATCGACCCCTCGTGGCACACGACAGAGAACAAGTCGTACTCATACATCGACGTCGGTCCCGGAGACACCACTTTCGTCTTCCCGTCCGACGACCCATTGGTGTTCCGTTGGGCGAGGGTGGTGAACTCGGCCATGTTTAGCGTCGATGGGAAGCGGACGCGTTTCTCGATCTTGCGGGCGGAGGATTTGTCTGAGGTTGGGTGCTCGAATCGCTGATAAAGTATGTTTTGAGTTGGTTTGGAGTGGTGTGGAGACGTGATGAGGATGGGGTAAATTGACTTGGATGTGAAGTAGAGCTTACCTTGAATTGGAAGCTGAGGACGGGAGGCAACCTATGAATGCTCAATCGTTTGCTTGCCTATTACAGCCAATAAACATCAGAACTCTGGACACACAAACGTTCGACGACAAACGCGCTTGACTTACATGCGAATTCTTACCACACTTCGTACAAGTGTAATCATTCGCGCCCAACTTCTCCGGATGCGTATACCTCCTCAAACAAGACAACAACGTCGCCTCCTCCTCTACCGCCCCTGACCCTTTCCCACCACCCACATTCTTCCCCTCAATCTCCAAACTAACATCCAACATCGGATCCGACGTCGCATTCACGTTCCCGCACCGCTCGCACCTCACCTCGCTGTGCAACGACCCGTCAAACGTCGTGTGCACGATGCAGATGCAGCTCGACTTGGTTGACCCTTTGGCCGTAGCGTGGATCTGGTTGAGCGCGGAGATGAAGAATTCGTGGGCGTCTTGTTGGGCGTAGCCTGAGGAGAGCTCGGAGGAGGTAGAGCCGGGGGAGGAGGAAGAGGAAGCGGCGCGCCAGGTTGTGCTGAGGAAGGAGGTGGGACCGTGGGGCCTCTGTTCGCCTGAGTATACCTGTGCACCGAGTGTGGGGTTAGCAAGATGGGCAGAGAACGGAAGGCAGAATATCTCAGGGCATACCTCTGAGAACAGCTTGTCCATCTCACAACACGTGCAGTCTTTGTTCTTGCATGTCTTGTAGTTATGCTTGTCGCTGAGGAAGTAGTTTCGCAAGAGAGGGTTGGCAAGGAATGACTGTAGGATTGAGTTCAGGTAGCACGTCTGTCCGAGGTTCAATAGCCCCCTGCGGCCTGAATTCGAACATCAAAACCTGGAAGGCGCATGTGAGGCGATATATCTCACCTTGACAAGGCAAGGCAACCGCGCCCTCTAATGCAACCGTATCTTTCGAGTCAGGTATCCATGGCTTGTACGACTGTCTCATCATACTTGATACTATGATTCAGGCAATAGCCACACGTTGGTACGTAAGTGAAGATGGTTGAGCGCTGCACACGTACATCTGAAGGTTGTATATTTCTCTCCCGCATCGGTCAACAGGGACTCATATACGTTCTTGAAGCTCTGGTCGTATACGAAGTCATCGCATTCCGCACAGAAGATGGATCCTGTGCGTGTGTCAACGCCTGACAGTATTCAAGAGGAACGGTCAGCGTATTACAATGTGGACTAACACACGAATGGAGTGAAGAAATGAAAGAGGTAGACACGATGAGAACAGCGGCATTATGAACAGGTACTCACAGAACCCATGCCCGCTCTCCCTTAAATGGCCGTGAACATGCTCCTCCATCCAACACCCCGTGTACGAACACGACAGGCACACGAACGGGCGCGAAAGCGTCGTCCCACAAGTCCCACATGTCGGTGAGGATACCTAGTGCATGATTTAAGTTAGAATGCAGTCAATTGCCTCATTGCTGCAGATCACAAAGCAATAACCAAGGCGTTCATGCACAGAAGCTCCCTACAATCCATGCGAAAACCCGATCAACTCACCCGTCTCCTCTTGCCCAAGCTAACAGCATCGTTCAACCTCTGCAGCCTCCACGTAACAATCTTCTTGTACGCCCTCAGCATCGCCTCTTTCTCCTCCTCCCCATCCAAGTCGGCCAGGTGCACGCACTGCAAAGCAGCCATGATCTGTTGGGTCCAAGAGTCAAGTCTTCCCACAAGCTCTTGAGCTTTTCCTTCCCTTCACGCCCTCTTCAAAATTATGGGACCATATACTCGGCCTTGCTGGCGAGGTCGACTGGCGAGATGACCACAGGTCGTTCGAGTCGAGGTTAACTCTATATGGGCGCCTACCGTACGGTGGGTTGAGATCGGGACGCTAAACCGGAAAAGGCAAACAAACTTTGTGGCGTGGTCGGTTCGCCGGGTTCGGTCCGATATTTGGTCGATCACTGGAACTTCAGGTAACCACTATTTGAGCGCACCAGTGGCTTCAATGGAGCATCGATGCCCAACTTTCGCGTAGAGAAATGGAAAATACTGCTTGGAAGATAAGTACAGTAGTACTTAGGCTACCACTAAGTAGTACTTCAAGCTGATCATCGACGTGACTCGGACGATATACTATACTATAAATCCCGACAATTCCTCCTAGTGTTACACCTCGCTATAGTAGTCCGTCGGGGATTTGTTCAATGCCATTTCCTCCTAGGGTACGGATTCACTGGAATCGCAGCCCGCTTTTCGCTTAGCCCGTGCGCTCATCTGCACATCGAATAGGCCGGCTTGGCGCAGCTCTTGACGTTCCGGCCGACGAATTCCAGCGAAATGACTCTCATTTGCGAGAAGCCATGTCAGCTGTAGGATACCAGCGGCGTTCAGGTCGTTCGTAATTTCTTGTCGTTTGAGGCCACCCGATAGGGGGAAGGTAAGCGCGAACAAGAGACAGGAAATACCCAAGCCTAGGGATAGCTAAAACGGCATCAAGAAACGTAGACGCTGAATGTTCAGGCTGAAAGATACTGGTACGTACAGGGATAATATTGAACTGTACCAACGACGTGAAATCCAGTCAGTATACGACCTCGTGGAAATAGATCGGCCCCTTACGTTGAGACGTATCCTGGAAGTGAGTACCTCCACAATAGCTTGCCCTATACGTGGTTCATCTGAATGTACCAAGGTAGAATTACTGTATGAGAAGACCGAGGAGTGATCCCCATTCCTGTCTGGAATTCAGCGAGCCCCAGATCCGGCTTAGTGATTGGCGAGAAAGCGGTTTGAGTCGAGGAATGTCACGCACCATACCATATAATGGCGGCCATAGCCTTTCCTAGACTACGTTGAAAGTCTGAGAGCGAAATATTTGACGACTTGTTAGGGGTCGCTGCGCTGATGTTCAGGTCTTGCATGAGAAACCTGCAAGGAATCCCAAAGTTAGAGAGTATTGTACGCGACCTAAGGGATAACTCACCGATCTATCATAGAATAATGATTAGACACTGGATAGATTGAATACGTTGTGTTGCCAATGAACTCCAAACTAGACGTATTGTATGTGGCGCCGATAATATCAGGGACGACTTCATGAGTAGCACCTGGAGCATTGCCGCACATTCCGGGGAGCTAAACGGCTGGTTATTTCGTATCGCCACATGAAGATATGCCACAAGATTCGCAGCAGTAAACTACTTCTCTGGACTCACGCTATGAATTAATGGGTCTTGGACCGTGATTGGGTAATCCTGAAATGACCATTCCTCCCAAAATACGGGCTCCGGTGAAGTTGTATTCGCAATAGGTTGCCTACTGACGGCCGACACGGAGATGGTGGTGTTGATCGTCGATATGTTGCACATGAACATCTGTACCGCGTCGACTGGAACGTTCTATATCAATACCTCAAGGATTTCACGATAATCATGGATACTCGCCTTTCGCGTTCGCATGAGATAAGAATCCATCCGGAGAATCGATATACCACGCCATACCGAGATTCATCTCGAGAAATCCGGTCCTTGTTTGCGAAGCGTCTACTACAGGAATGGTCGCTGCCACTACGATGGCCCAGGTGTTTTCGAATCCATCGAACGAGTTATTGCCGATACTAGGTATGCCAATGGTATCCAGACTCAAGGACGAAGGGGCAAGTAAGAATAGGAAAGTGAAAACTACTATAGATAATTCTTGTGTGGGGGTGCACATACCCATGAGGCCCACTCTCGACGTCAACGTCAATGGTGGCTTGGTGAAATTGGTTGAGAACGTCCACGTTATGTCACCATCAACCGATAGATCCGTTTGTCCACTCTGAGCTCCCCTGGGTAACGCTCCACAATCTACGTTGAAATATGTGGCATTGAGTACTGCGTCGATTATAGCCGCCGGTACAACGGGCACAATATCGTAAATCATGTTGTCTTGAAGTCCTATCTGTGGGATTTGATTGTAAAGGTTTAGGATGTCAAGAGATACCGGATTCCTAGTCATTGATATTAATCAGCGTATGGTATTGAAAGAGAAAACCCAGTTTACTAACTCTGAGTAGAAAAGTGGCCTAGGGAGCTGGGTGGTCTGCTGTGTCTTGTTTGTCGCGTTATAGGTGTTTACGCTGACGGAGGCGGGGATTGTGATGTGAAGGGCCGCTATCCCTAGCAAGTATGAGCCGATGAACGCCACGCTGACGGCCGCCGAAGGTAGCTTGATCTGGTCAACAATAGCGAGAAAGGAAGAGCCCAGACCAAGCCATGCTGAGGTTCTGTCATGAATAGCGGTGAGTGTTTGGCGAGTATGGAGATCATGGATCAGAGCAAGCCTCTGTGTTACTAAAACCAGTCCTGCGAGGTAAAGCTATAGAGTAAAGGAGTGGTGAAAATAAATGCACACGTTGAAAGGCATTACTCACAGTACCGAATCCCTGGCTTATAATAGAGACCGTGACTGATATTGTGGTCTGTCCAGTAGGTGTGAAAGGAAAGTTGAGACCATGCTCGTAGTGTTGGGATGCTATAATCACAACGGCCACGTATAAGAGAATGAGGATGATATGTAGTACTCGACACAGCTGCTCCTCGCGGGTACTGAAGAGTGTTCGGGGGAATATCGTTGGCATCTGGACCTTGCTTGTTAAGAGAGACTTCTGAGCAGAGGGAAAGAGAGATGAGGCGTCCGTCGTCCTTGGAGTTATGTATGAATGCACGAGCTGCTCTATGTAATTCGTGTCTGCAAAATCATATAATAAGCCGGTACTCGCAGTGTCCGTGATGTGGGCGGGAAGTCTTGTCATCTTCAGTGTTCCGTGATCACACAGATCACTCCCATATCTGTCCCTTATTGATGTGAACTGAGTACACGCCCAGGCGAAACAGACATATGGAGGATACCGGTCCGGGGATATCTCCCACTTACACGTACGATATCGGCCG
>JAXQGN010000068.1:0-77723 GCA_037039805.1 Irpex sp. M6601 | reverse complement strand
AAGGAGCTTTCGATAAGTCGAAAGTTGGATCCTTAGCCATGACGCCATAGACACAAACATCTCCACCCATCTTCACTAATGGTGGGGGGGAGGGGGGGGAGCTTACTGTCTGTTAGGCGAAATAAAAGAAATGGTTAATTACTCGTACATGTATAACAATATGTCACTCACCTGATGTGTGTTGCGAACACGCTTGAAAATTAGCGAGTGGTCAGCAAGCGCATACATAGTGCAAGTCTTTAATCAAACTACCACTTACAAAGGAAGAGGAGTCGTCAAGATCTTCTCCAGCGCTGCAGACCATGAAAACGTGGGACGTGAGATGAGAGGTGAGAGGTGAGAGGAGAGGAGAAGGGAAGAGGAGAGAAAGGGGGAGAGAAGAAGACGAACCAGCGAGACTATCTTCAAACGCCGATAAACACCCGAACATCCCGCCTAGCGTCGTCCCTATACGTATACCCACGATTTGATCAGAACACAAATTCACAATCGTTGAAACTCACCATAAACACTCCCCCGCTCCTCCAAAACACTCAACCAACAGCTCAACGCCCGCACCACCTCGAGCGGGATGTTCTCTCCTCCGCCTGCGATCCGCGGTCTGTGTTTGCAGTGCCCTCCTCCCACTCCTCTTCTGATTCCACCTTGCAATCTTCCTTCTCCAGCACCCAATATACCACCCTCGACATCCAGTATTCCACCCTCCAAGTCATCTACGACGCTCTCATATGCAGATCCTCTCTTCCACCACAGGAGTTTAGCTACCGCACCAAAAACCCCACCAAAAGGGATCAAATCCCCCGACACACTCTCCATCACGCCCTTCCGTCTTCTTTTCTGTAAGAGACTGTTAGGCAGGAGCGGGCGGGTTTCGGATGCCACCGAGGAGGATGATTCTATGCTTGAAGACCGGGATAGTTGGGGTTGGAAGGGAACGCTTCCGTAGGAGTTTATTGGTGGGACGAATGGGTCTGAGTCGATTAGTTGTTGTGCAGGTGGTGGTGGAATGCTGGGCGTTGACTCGGAGAGGGGGCTAGGACTGTTAGTTTTGGAGGGGCCGGGTCGAGGCTGTTAAAAGATTCTCAATACAGGAAGTTGAGGAATGAAACTTGAGAGTACTCACCTGCTTTCCGTTTGCCATGCGTAGATTTCCGTGGTGCTCGTGCTCGTGGAGGGGTCGGACGAGGGGGTACAGGTCTTCGTAATAAATGCCCATCTCGCCTGCATATTCAATATTCAGCAGTGGTCAGTCGTACTGGGTATATGCGCACTATTGAGGAGGAAACGTACCCCGGAGGTGATGTTTCAACGCAACGCAAAAGCTACACGCACGAATATGTTAGTAACATAGACATGGACGAGTATATCATAAGTAGACACGCACCCCTCGACGAGATCCAACGCCATACGTTTCTCGGCCATGATTCTATGTACCTCCTTCTCCCTCGCTTTCCGTTCTCTTTCCCTCTCCTTCTCCTCCTCTTCACCAGCATCTTCGTTTGTGGCGGAATGAGAGCTTGCCGATCCGGGAGGGGAGAAACTCAAAGGGACGTGAAACCAGATGAGACGGGCGAACGTCCGGGAGGTACGTATGACGTCTGACCAGGAGCTTCTGCCTTGCCAGTATCTGTCGTATCTACATAGCGCATGATCAGTGACCGACTTTACTTCACATATGAAACGTATGATCAAACGTACCCAGAGGATGCTCTGTACGATATTACGAATCCGATGACCACGCCGAGCAGCGTGAGTAATACGTTGGGCACTTCCAGCTTATATTGTGTCTTCATCGATACCGTGACGACAACTAGTACGAAATTAAGTGCCATTACGCGAACTAAACAGCTTGGATATACTATACTTACCTGCGGCGAAGGCGGTGTGCATCAACACGGCAGGCCATATACGCCATATCTAACTCGGATTCATTCGTGAGCTGACGGAAGCAAGAAGACTGAAATGACTACTTACTACAGTGCCTCTGCCAAACGTAAAACCTATAAATGACCTTGTTGGAACGAGAGGAACGTCTGAGAGGTTAATGTGAGATTCGGAGGCTGGGAGGAGGTCGTGGTGTCCTGTCGCAGATCTTTTGGGAACGGCTGTCGACATTCTGGCCGATATTTCCTAGATTTCGAGCAGCAGTAAAGCAATAATTCAGGCCATTCAAGTTACGGTGCGTGGGCTAAGTATGCATGAGAAACAAGCTAAGAATAAATCGCGCAAAAAACTCGGATTAAACATGAAAGTCGCACGGAGGAAGTGTGACCGCAGGTGACCGCCCGATCGTGGTAAACGCGCCGTGTCACAATCACGCGGGAACTTGTCACAGTGCAGGTAAGCAGAGAGACTCGGGACGATTCACGTTTGATGTACACAATGATTATAGTTTAGTATCAGTACATGTTTCTAAGCTTTGATTGTTATACAACGGTCCAACGCAACAACAGAAACACACGGGAAGATAGATAGCCCAGGCCCATCCTTTCGTCGCAGCAGCAGATCACCGACAAAACACTGCAATCATGACAGATCGAAACCTGCATTGGACTGGATGGCTTGTACGAGTTTCTGTCGTAGCGTCCTCTCACTCGTATACCTTGGAAGCTATAAGATAAACATGCATCAGTCAATGTGCAATGAAACTACGATATTGGAAGCGTACCTTCAGCAGATTTACACATGTACTGGCAGTCGGTAATCGGCTCTCGTCAGACCCAGCATCACGAATGGCGAAATTCGGGTAAAGCTCCTTAAATCCACTGTGCTCAGAAGTTAGAGGGTTGCAAGAACGATATATATACTGCACAATGAACTTACAGTAAAGGTGGCCTGCTACAGCTCGTCGCAAAACGGAGCAGCGCACGACGTTGTTCGTGGTTGAACGAATTGACGACCTACACCAAGCGACCAACTGTGAGCGGGAAACTCGACGTCACAGCACAAAGAGTGGCGACTGACCCTCCAGAAAACCTGTATAGTCGGTTCTTGGTCATTGTACAGCCCTCCGTATTGCGTGTGCGCTCTCAGATCCTCCAGGTCTATAGGTGAGTTGACACCGCCCAGCAGGATCTGTAGTTCTTGCTGATTGAACATCCTACACCGCTCAGATCAGTTACTGTTGCTATCAATATGAAGTCGAAATGTGCTCACCGTAACCACTTGGGATCGATAATCTCCGACAACCCCTCAAAGAACGCGTCCGACTGCTTCTTGATCTGCCTATTGAGCTTATAATTCGACACCAAATAAATGTACTGCAAACGATTCTCCTTCGTCACGGCTATCTTCTCGCCATTGGGAATGAGCGGCACCGTCGTCGTCACCCCGAATTCTACATCACAGGACAAATATGACGACTGTGAACACCCCGCGATGTAGGGTGATGGTTTGAGGGACGTACCTTCCAAGGCAACCGTAAAGTTCAAAGAGAGGTCCTCGGGGTTGCCGTCGTAGTGCTTGAGGAAGATCAGACCGTTGTACAACTCAGGGTCAAGCGTTGCGAGGTCGTCCAAGAAACTTTGTTTACCGAGCCACTGCAACACAACAGGGTTACTCCAAGGCGCTAGGAGCGAGTACTGCGGGGAGTGCTTACCTTCGCAAGGAAGAACCCGGCAAACGCAACGTCAACGAGGATACCGTCGTACAGCGCTTTCCCCAGTATTCGACCGATGAAGCGGTACCAGGCTAGGCTGTGCGCTGTAAGTAAGAGGGTAAGAGTTGATGTGAGATGTGAAATTAGGTGTCAGAGGGATTGGAGGTGGGGAGGTACGTACGTTCTGTTGCGTATGAATGGGGGTTTGGGTACAGCTCGTGTTCTTTGTTCGCTAGCCAGAGTCCGCGGTCTGTGTCGAAGACCTCTTTACATAGCGAAGTTAGGAACTCCTTGAACACTCCGCCTCCATCGATACCAGCCCTGCAAGATGAGAAAAACAAGTTTAGGTCGGCAAACATCAAATAGTAGAGCTTGCGATACTCACTCCTCCTGACCAAACTGATCAATAAACGTAATCGCAATCGGACTCCTCAAATCATACCCATCCAACCTATCAAACCCATCCTGCGCAATACTCCCCCTCCTCACCGTAACCCTCGTACTCGGATGTCCCCTCATCCTTCCGTCGATCCCTCTTAGCGCCTTATCATTATTAATGAACGAGCGAAATATCGACACGCGCACGTCGAAGGGGATGGCGAAGGGGATGTGGTTGAGCACGCCGAGGCGTGGGGAGAGGAGGGCGATTTGGCGTTTGGAGAGGGGGCGCGAGCCGGGTTGGGAGAGTTGGCGTTCTTCGAAGCTGGGAAGGCAGGCAGGTGAGTTAGGTGGGGAGGGGAGGGGAGGGAAGGAGAGAGGGGACGTACATGGCGGCTTCGACGAAGGGTCCGATGTCGAGTTGGGAGGTCATTAGCCAGTGGTCTTGTGGTAGGAAGGGTCTTCTTGAACTATCGTCGTGATCACAAATAAGCACATGTCCCTGCAAATGTGAGTCGACGAGGTACTCACTCTCTAGCATGAATAGCCTGCAACAATTTCGTCATCCGTTCTCTCGCGACCTCCCATTTCAAGTTCCCGATCCCAGGTATAGACCCATCCTGCACATTCGTCTGGTCCTCCCTCCAATACAACAAAAACGTAATATTCAACAACTGCCTCGAGAACGACGTCAACTCGTCCGTCGTCAGCGGGTTCCGAGAGGCGATGTTAGTTGCCGACGCTGAACCAGTGGCTGATTGCGATGTCGAGAAGAACTCTTCGTCGCCCATGGTCAAGAGAGCTTGATTGTACAAGTCGACGAGGAAGAGGAGAGGAGGCCACTGTGATGCGTAGGACGCGTCGGTGAGAGTTGTAGGGTTTGTGGACTTTCCTAGGGGCGAGCTGCGGACGTATCCGCGGTAGAGCTCTCTCACTAGTCCTCCGCCGTTCCATGTCACTACTGTACTGACTATCTTGTCTCGTCGTGAGGGCCAGACAGTCGACAGAGCATACAGCCATGAGATTAACGCTCCTCGGATAGTTGAGCTAGAGTGATTATAAGATGCCTTTAGCAGTGACTGCAGATGTGATTGGGATGGGAAAGTCTGCAAACGCGTCCTCGTCTTGCTGTCTACCGTAGGAAGAACAGCCTTCGACGTGAAGCTTGTGACGACCTCGACCTGGGTTTCATGTTCCGAATCGGAGTCATCCTCGGCCCAAGTAGTTGGTTGGGAGTTCTTCTCTGGAGGCTCGAGCGATTGAGGAGGCAGAGAGTGCATTGCTTCCTTCGTCAGCGTTAGATACGCAGTGAGGGAGTTGACGGGTAAAGCGCTGTATTTAGGGGGCGCGAATGCGACAAGGTTGGCGAGAAGATTGACACATTCATCCTGGTTGGCAAGTTTCGATACGATGTCGGAAGGGGAGATGAGGTGAAGGTCAGCCAGGGGTATGCGAGGTGCAAGGAAGGTCAAGGACGCTATTGGTAATCGATTCGGCAGTAATGGGATAGTGAGAATGTAGATCAGGAATTGCTCGAATGCGGTTCGATATATTTCATCGGATGTGTTGAATGCACTGAATGGCAGGACTGAAAGTTGGATGAGGGTGGGCAGGCTAGGAGTGTTCTTCGATGCAACAGGCTAGATGAAGTTAGATGAGTACGCTAAATGTTACCATAGGCGTAGTACGTACGATACGAGTTATTGCTTTTCCAAGAAGTGAGAAAAAGTCATTTCGCAATAATGATTCGAGTATTGCCCGCGACAAGCCGGATGGCTTCGAGGAGGATTGTGAGGATAGTAGTATATCGATGGCCTTGAGGTGGGTAGGGGCATTTGTTGACGTTGGATGATCGGCGACTGCTCTCAGTAACAGTGCTGCAACCCTTGGAAGAAGTGCAGCCCAGCTAGGGTCACTTGCAGCCTGGGAAAGGGACGCTGTGGCGGTGTGTTACTTGGTTTACTTGGGTGCTAATACACGCGCACGTACCTCCTCCATCCAATACCACTGCGCTTGACCACTTGACCAGTGCAGCGTCATCCTTGCCGATCAATACCAAGCATCGCAGTCCTATGAGATTTGTGATGTTCTGCTCATAAGTGGCCCTTAGCTGCTCGCGAACTATGGTAGCCTGTTTACGCCCGCGCCACCAGCTTTGTATCCGGGTCGCGCTATCGTGCCTGCGCTTCACATCGACGCGCTGCTGTCTGCGTGCCTTTGCTTCCTGCAGAAGTGATGCATGAGTGGTCGCCGAGGTCGACCCTCCAAGGTTAATCTGCCTTCTCCTTCCTCCTGGATTATCGCCAAAGTAGGGCACTTCCATAGTGCGGAGACTTTATTTAGAAAGCTGAAGATGTTATCAAGCTGGCTAGTATCGAGATCTTGTTCGAGTCACTCTCACACGATAACGACTGGGGATGGTGGTGGATGGCAGTAAAGTAATTGCGTTCACCGCGAGAGGTTACGCAAGAAGTACGCGCGTACTTCAGATTACGCTGACATCAACTAAGCGCTGGCTATCAAGTCCTAAGCGCCTGACTGCTTACTCCCGATATCTCCGTCACCGTTTTTACTCAAAACTTTCATCTTGTCTGCAGACGAACTCACATCACATACCCATACCTCAGGAATATCAGTGGGTTTAGTGTGGTATGCTGGTGCAATAACTCAATGGTACCCATTGCCATATCAGGACTATGACTCTTGGGAAGGATGGTTCAAGATGAGCGTACATGGTGGGTCACTACCAATGCGCTATAGACTTCCATGCTTATATGATTCGAGCAGTAAATAGCTATGGTATTGTCCCAATATATACAATCTAAACCACACCAAGACATAAGTTGCAGATGCGCTCTGCATTTTCCGCCCTTGATCGTCTGGGCGTGCCCAACAGAGACAACATATGAAACCGAACATTCTCTAGCCACAGCCTGGTTTCACACGATGTTCCGCCTACTGCCAGCCATACCAAGTCACCCGTATCTAGCGACATCGCAACCTACTTGTCAAGATGGGTGGTAGAAATTTGTGGTTGTGTTCATCATCTTATCACGGTGAGCCGGTATCTAGCTAAAGTGCGATGGGCGATATCACCGAAGTACTGACCGGTGACTCGTGAGCAGATTCGTTGAATGCATGATATACATGTCACACAACATACCATCGTCGGTCACAGCAGAGGCTCCTCCGTAGAATTCTGTGATGATGCGCCCATCTCCGACGTCTGCTTTCAACACTCTTCTGTTCTTGGGCGACACTGATGAATATTGGCCCTCGCCCGTGACCGTACCCAGACATTTCACGCCTATCACGAATAGGTGCTTTCTTGCATCTTTCATGTCGTATGTAGGCGCTGCGAGGATGAGTATAAGAGGACGGGCTGTTGGAGTGCAAACCAGCTCATCCGCCCATTTCAACTTCTATCTTTCCTCTACTTGCATTTACTCTTCGTTCGCTCTCGACATAACGAAAATGTTTACAAAACTCGCCGTCATCGTCACTCTTTTCTCCGCCGTCATCGGCATTCAAGCTCTTCCTCAGAGCGGGGAGCACTCTTGCGCTGTAGAGTGTCTTGCAGCGGCGTCTGCTTACGGGCAGCCTCCTCTGGGATGTAATGCGTGAGTCAGCTACGAGCGAAGCTTTGAGTTTCCAAGATTTTCACTGACGAATATCCTGCACAGCGATGACAACACTTGCCTGGGTTGCGGTCAGCCTGGATTTGTCAATGCCATGGAAGAATGTCTGCAGCAAAGCTGTCACGAGACCGACATGCTCACCTGCGGCACCGAAGCCGGTCAGTACCATATCGCTGCCCTGAATAGAGAGCAACGTGCTGATACCATGGGTCTTTCCAGTTCGTCGCCAGCTCCCGACGATTTCCATTCCAGGTGAGCAACCCATCTGTATGTCGTGCTGTTGTTAGGATGGCCACTCATATTTTACTTCTAGACGGTGTCCCATCCATTAGTGTCCCCTTCATTGGTGGCCTTTCTACCGGTGTTCCTTCCGTCAGCATACCCGGGGTTAGCATACCTGCCATCACCAGTCTCCCCACTACTGGTATTACTGCCAGTGGCATACGTCTTGGCCCCTCCGGACTCATGCTCGGTTCGACCACTGTCCCCTTATCCTCCATCATTCACCAGACCAGTAGCACCAAAGGAAACAGTGCCCAGTCTACTAATGGCGCACCTGCTCCCGCAGCGTCAAGTTCTGCCAATGGCAGCGGCGGTAACGGTGGCAATGGAAGTGGCAGTAGCTCTGCAGCTATGGGCATCTCAGCCCCCTTCAATGCAGTGGTTGGTGCTGGAGTTGCGGTGATTGCCGTTCTGTCCGGCTCTGGCCTCGTGCTCTGAGCACCAGTACGGACTTTTCCTTGGGCAGTCCTCGGACAGAAAGGCCGAAAAACCAGGCGGTCGAGTATGGACTCGTTTGCATTATCCTCTTCGTTTAATATTCACACAGCCACACTCCCTTACAACTATTCAAGTACTTCACGCCTCTTAATTTAATGTCGTGCAACCACGCTTCTTAATGTTCTTGGTTGTGCAGTGGATGGCGCTGTGACTTTGCCATGAGCATCACTGCGCCGCTTGCATAGCGGGGACGTCCGCACAGGTAGGTGGCACTAGCTTACGTCAGGATTTTCAGTTGCACACACCGCGTGTCGTTGCGTCGTTGCGGCCCGGGATCGACTCAGGTTCGCCTCTGACCAACCTCTGCTTGTAATCTTGTGAGTGTCAAATACCGAACTTCCCGCTCAAACTCGCGACTTATTAACTCTGGTAGGCCCGCCACATACTCTCGAGCAAGCACGCCCGTGTAAAGAGGACAACACACTACAGAAGTGATACCTAGGTACTTTGTTACTTGCTCCTTTACAAACCATGTTGTGGCCGCACGGATCACTCGTGATTAGGCATACCCGGCACTTCGTCAGAGTTGGACTTAGTTGATTATATATGGCAGAAGCAGACGTCAGTGCGTCTGCCGTCACGTCCTACATCTGGGTCTCATCTAAGTCAGCGTTATGGCAGGAATGGTCTTCTTACAACGTGATACTGAGCTTCGTAGGCCACTCATCCCCGGAGGACTATTCTATGAACGTGCGCAGCCTCCGCAATTTTGCCTTGTTGTTGGCCTCATGGATGATCTTCATCTTGGCAACAACGATAGTGGCTTCTTATCAGGGTGGGTACGTTGCCCCTATTTTTTGACCATTATTCCAACGATTGTCCTTAGAGAATACGAACCGTCATGTTCTGGCCACAGACAGTAGCCCGAAAAGAACAATATCTGAGCAGGTCACGGTAAAACAATTCAAGCCTGTGGAACGCTGTGATTTTTGTGGCGCTGCAGGCAACGGTGTTCATAATTTGCACAGTGTTTTTCTTTGTTGGAGCTTGTATTGATGGGGGTTCTACGGCCAGCCATTGCCGAAATTTGACTTCTTATGTTCATAGCGGTGTAAACATACCGCCTCTAGAGCTCACCCGATACACGCCCGACATGCACATATAAAAAGGTGAGTTCGAGACTAGGACTACCCCGGGCTCTCTTTTCACTTCGTCCTTTCTCCTGCACATACATTTCCTCTACTTTCACGCAACATACCATATTCCGAAATGTCTGCCAAGTTCATCACCATTGCTATGCTCGCTGCGGCCGTCAGTGTTCAGGCTCTTCCTCAGGATGGCGTTAATGCTCGTAAGTCAATATTACACATGGTACTGCGCACTGCTCATACCGTCGTCCCCCCATAGTTCGTCGCCAGGAAGACTCCAGTTCTGCTGCTCCCGAGCCCACGTCTTTCTCTTCGTCCGCCGCTGAGCCAATTGTAACGGAGTCATCTTCCGCTCCTGGTACGCATTCTTACACTATATAGTGAATGGGTCAACTCATGCACATCTACTAGCTGAAGAACCCACTTTCTCTTCCTCCGCTGCCTCCGTCGAGATCACGGCTTCCAGCAGCGCAGAGAGTGAACCCGTTTCTTTCTCTAGCTCTTCCATCGCCGTTACCGGCTCTGGGTCTGCTTCCCTTCCTGGCGTCTCCGTCACGGCCACCTCACACTCCAGTGGCTCCGCTGCCGCCAGCGGTCCCAGGCAGTCAGGCTCTGCAGGCTCTTCCGCCCCTGCTTCACAGAGCTCTGGCGCAGGCAACAGCACTGGCAGCGGTAGCTCTGCTGCCGTCGGTGTCGTTGCTCCCTTCAACGCTGCCATTGGTGCCGGTATCGCAGCTGTGGCTATCCTGGCTGGATCTGGTCTCGTCCTCTAAAATGGCGTTTCGGAGGTGCTCACGCACGGACTTATGTTTCGGACAGTTACGGACAGACATGGACTCTTACGTATTCACTTCCTCACGAGGTTCGCAAAACCACGTTCTTTCATAGTTGTGCATGGTCGATTAGCCACAGGTTGTTGATCATGTAATTCTGCGGTACCATACTACCACTATTTGATGGTTTAATATGCTGAAGCTTACTTTGGTCAGAGATAGGACGCGAAACAAGGTGAGGATCGTATCGTATTTACTAAGATGTCATACAACTCTCTGAAGCAAGGTGAGCGTATTCTGCTAGTTTCAAGTTCATGACAAGTCAGTGTCTGAGATCTGAGTCCTGACTGCTTTGCTTACATAAGCGACCATCATCGTCATTTCACTCCGTCTGTCTTTGCTTCCAACAGCCAACCAGTATTCTGGGGCGAGGGCTACCTCTGAGTCCAGAAGCCAGGTATGCTCATGATTGTTCCTATTGCACGTGTGCCTGAATGGCTGTGACTTAGGTTATTATACTTTGTGCGCAAATCGATCGAGGTATCGGGACTGCCAGTACAGTGCAAACTCGAGACGATAAACTGCAACATGGTCACACATCGCATAGACACGGTTTTCGTCGGCATTGTCTTCGTAAAAAAAAACATGGGCGGGTGGGCCTAGACCACCTCACGAGAACACAGCTGTGCAGAAGAGACGGTTCTTGGCGACATCAACTGAATGTTGTAGGCTTGCATTCGCCGAACCGTAGTTCAGCACGATCTATCACTGTATAGCACGGGCGCGACCACTGTCTCTTTTCCATCAATATTAATGTTAGTCATTGGCGGTCGGCTGTGATGTCTACTGCGCAGGTATGTAGAGCTTCATCTTCAACCCCTATGATATTGACTTCCTCTTCTTCAGCCAATGCGATACTTAGATATCCGACACTGACGGTCGCGTCGCAGCACACTGACAACAGCATTGGTAGAAGCGAAGACTTTGCTCCACGATGGAACGAACATGGCGATGGTGCGCCCACCCTCGTTTCTTTGTTTCGGCTTCGTTACACAAGCGATGTATCATGAGCGTCAGCGTCACTCGGTGCCGTGGCTGTTACTTCCATGGTCGTAAGTCGGTGTGTTTGCCCCGCCAAATGTGGCGCTGAGAGTAGAATATAAAGGTGTGTTCGGCCAGTCAATGGGAAGTCAACCTTTCGGCCTTCTCTGACTTCTATTTTCCTTCTGCACATTCGCATTTCACCCCTCTTTCACGCATCATATCACATTCGAAGATGTTTGCCAAATTTACCATTGCTGCCCTTCTGGCCACTGCCGTCACTGTCCAGGCTCTTCCTCAAGGCAGCGGTGAGCACACCTGCAACCAGGAGTGCCTCGTAGCCGCTTCTGCCCATGGCTTGCCTCCTCAAGGATGTGCAGCGTAAGTCTCCTCTGTCCTACCTGGCGTGAAGTGTATTGATATTAACGATGTTGCTTTTCACCCAGTGACGACCTCTCATGCCTGGGATGCGCATCACCAGGCTTTGTGGAGGCTATGACTGAATGCTTACAACAAAGCTGCCATGAGAATGTTACCCTCACTTGCGCCACTGCTGCAGGTACGTACGCCCCCCCCGCCGCCTTTGTAGCAAGGTTTTCACCGTGCTACACTCGTAGTGCGTCGTCAGGAAGCTAGCAGTACTGCCAGTGCTGCCGCACCTGGAGCCTCCGAGTCTGCATCTGAGAGCGCTGTTGCTCCAGGTGCATCCGAGTCTGCCTCCGTCTCGGGTAAGCCTAGCAGTTGTCCTGCGCGTGTCAGGGTGCTCATTCGTGTTGACATTGTTCCCAGCTGATGCCAGCGGCTCCGGTACTCTTGTACCCTCCGCTGCTTCAAGCAGTGCAGCCCCCGGCAGCGCAGCCTCTGGTTCTGCGAGTGCTGTCGCCTCTGGCTCTGCCAGTGTTTCTGGATCCATTATAACCACTGCCATCTCTGCCTCAGGCAGCGCGGGGGCTAGCGGCGCCAAGCAGACCAACACCATTACCGCAACCAACTCTGCTCCTAGCTCTGAGACCACGTTTGCTGGGGACGATGGCAGTAACAACCCCAACAACAACAATGGCACCAACTCTGCTGCGATGGGTATCAATGCGCCAGTCTTTGGTTTCGCCATTGCCGTTATCGCTGGATCTGGTCTCGTTCTCTGAGGAGGCATCACATTCACATTGGACATTCATGGACATATATTAGACTGTCTCTTTCGGGTTTGTCCCGTACTAGCTACATAACCACGTTCTTTGGTAACCTTACACGATCCCTTCGATCAGGTAGCCAGCAGTATATAGAAAGCAAATTAATGTTGAACAATATTACTATTATGCCATGTCAGTGAGCAGTTGGGCTTTCCTACGCCTTTTGGGGACTATGAACCCTCCGGCCTCAAGCGCCAATGCGTAAGTGTATCGACGTCAGCGGATGCATACTTTGATCTTGACTTTCCTCATCGACTTTGTCTCTCGACTCGAAGTCCCCAGCACGGCACTTACTGTCCTTCAAGATTACCTCGACGATGGAGCATGCGGTTACGCACTGAGTTCACGACTATTGGCATCCTCGCGACCTCTGCACTCGCAGTACGAGGCAGGCCCATCTCAGGCTCGGGCGATGAGACCCTCAATCCGTACTTCCACTTAAATACTGACGACCAAGAACTCAGACGTGCCCCATTCCCTCTAGAATCGTACTCAGAGATAGATATTCTGTACGTATTGACCATGGTTCAATTGCACTAAGCTGAAGTCGCTGATACTTCTTACTCCGTTTGGTCTGAGCAGGGGAAGTAGTACGAGCATTCACCGCGCTGCGTTTGGATTCGATGATTATGTAGACTGGTCCTCGGAAACTATCGAGGTCGCATTCAGTGCTTCGGTGTTTGACTATGGGATGTCTTTTCTGCTGAAGATGCAACCTCCTTCCATGGCCATCTGGCAATAGCTCAGACTGGATGTATGCGCGGAAGGCCATCAATATACATGCCCATTCTTGTGCGTTTCCTCAAACTCTTTCATCTTCCCTTCTCCCACTCATAGTATCCCTCTCATTGTATGATAGACACGATGCGTTACTACAGTGCTCATTGGAACTCAACGTACACTACCACTCTGCAATGTCTACGCACGTACGACGCATAGCTGCCAAGGACACACCTGTACCCCGAATCATACGAACGAACGTCCCCCGCGTTTCCTCATTCAATGCTTCTGAATGCATCCGATGCTTCTTCGCACGTTGGCGAAATTAAACTGATCTTCGCTTGGCGTGCGTGACAGCAAGGGTCTGCATGATCCGCCAAGAAGATGAGTACGTACGTATTATTATCATGCTTCCATGCGCGAACGAGCGAATCCAACGTTGCGAGCCGCAGGAACTTCAAGCTTCAAATGTTGTCTGCTCCCCATTGCATACACAGTGAACTGTATATACAGTTGGGCTTTCACATCGTCTCGCAAATGCCGTTGTAAAACCATTGTTTATTCCTATATTTAGCGCAAATACTTCGTAGTACGATGCGCTTACGAAGTCAAGAGACTCAGGGTCTGACCCAAATACGCGACCGAAGAAGATCTCACGCCCCCGAGTCCCGACGCGAGCCATTCATCCGAGTCGGCTCATGTGAGTCTTCCAATTTCTCTCAGCCAATCAGTGCCGTTCGGACAGCCGACGCCCACCTTCCACAGAAAGAAAAATAACCTTCGTCCGTCGCGTATGTTACCGTATGTTTTATGTTGCCAGCTCACTCGTAGGCGCCTAGAATTGGGAACGGGTATAAAGTCCCGCTCGTCCTCCCTCAGCAATCCTCAACAAGACGTTCCTCTCCTTGTCTCTTGTCCTCCGGGTCTAGCATCTTCAGACGTTTCATCGTATAACTCTCAAACTCAAACCAACTTTTACTCATCTTAATCACGATGTTCGTCTCCGTCAACAAGATTGCTACCCTCCTCTTCGTCGCTGTCGCCGCCGTCAGCGCACAGAGCTCTGACTCTGCTGCCGCATCTGCGTCTGGCTCTGTTTCTGCCTCGGGCTCTGCATCCGACAGCTCTGTCGCCGGTATGTCTCGTTTCGTTTCCTTATCCAATTGCTTACACGGGTGACTGATATTTGTATTCTCTGTCACACAGCTCCCTCAGGCAGCGCGAACGTCTCAGCCTCTGGCAGCGCCTCTGGGTCTGCCTCAGCCACCGGCAGCGGCTCCGCTGCCGCCCCCTCTGCCAGCGGTAACGGCACTGCGGGCAACGGCACCTCTGGTGATAGCTCAGCTGCCTTCGGCGTTGTCGCTCCCATGAACGCTGTTGTTGGCGCAGCAGTTGCCGGTATCCTCGCCGGGGCCAGCTTCATGCTTTAGATGGATTGGTCTGGTGGTCGCAGTCGAGGGGAGTTATAGAAGGATGAGAGAATCGGTCTGCGAAGGAAGCTCTGGAATTTCTGAGGCTCGGTCACTCTTCCGCTCGTTCGTTTCTGGATAATACCCTTGCATCTTAGAGAAATGCTTTTAATGTTACTTGCTTGTTTTCGCATTTCGGTTGATGTGGCTTGTGACGGGGTGCATATCTGATTGTGAGCTTCGCAAGTCTCAGGGTTGATAAGTCGTACTGATGTTTTTATGAGACTTATGCGACTGACTGGTGCAGCGACAGTTGCCAATCGCCGTGGTGTGGAAGACGTTCTTGCACGACTGCCTAATTTGGCAATATTCAGCCCCTGTCCGGGGTTACCCCCTGATGCGACCGACGCGCCACTTTTGACCGAGCTTCTCGGCCACAGCGATGCAGCCTGTAAGTTTCACTCTTTGCGTTCTTCGCCTCATAGAAACCTGTGAGGCTGCGCACTGCGCACTGTGCTTCCTCCTCCACTTATCAATGTTGTGGAATCTCAAGCTTCGTAAAGTTGGTACAGCTTTTCGTGGGGCTGCGGACTTCGATCATGACATAGGCAGAACATTGACAAACACCCCAAGATATGTATCAGCCGGTACGTACAGCCAGGTACGCAGCAACCGTCGACTCTTATCACTTTTTTCGCGGCCCAGGCGATCCGTTCTGCTGAGGCTGTTTGTTCATGAGAGGTTGCGAGGGTAGCCTTTTTTCATTGACAGGTTCATTTCGGCGTTACAGAGAAATGAAGTGAGGAAGTTCATTCGCTTCTTGCGTGTGGTGGCGAACAAGCGAGTGGCAGACGGAGCAGATGTAGGATGTCACCTCAAGTGTCACCTTGTACGTTGGCCAGAGCTTCTTCGCTGATCGGGGAGTCGTTTCGTCCCTCGTTCCAACAGATGAACTGCTCCACCGCCAGCTGCTAGTCGCCCGCGTCAACCATGTACCCTAAACTTCCTTGTGTGGAGCTGAGGAGAAATGGGTGTGCACCCTCGTCCGCTGCAACACAGCCCAAGCACTCCCAAGCAGAGTCTTCCTGATGATGCTGTCATAGCTCATACAAACCGCTTTCCCCGCCTGGCGCCATAGGCGGTGGTTATTGCGCATCGACGGGGGACACTCGCCATAGCAACATGCAGCGCACATCATCGATGCTCCAAGGCCCTGTGCTCGCTAGAACACGAACCCCTCTTCTCATTCGCCCTCCCAGTTCGGTTCCGTGCGCCTGCTGCTCCCTGTAAGTTTAGTCTCTGAACTTCCCGGATAATTTGATCTGCTGATGGGCGCTCTTTCTAGTGCACTAACGCGCCAATTCGAATTCCAAAACCGAAACACCGGATTCTTCGCCCATGGGCTGGCCCCTCGGTCTGCGTTTGCTGCACGTCAGACGTCAGCACGCAAAAGACGACAATGATCGACCAATCAGGCGCAACTCTGAACGCGTATAAAAGAGGCCCCAGTCGTCCTCCATATCCTTTCCTCCAGCAACCCAGCTTACCTTCGTCTCTCACCACCCCCACACTTTACGAACTTTTCGTCTTCCCCCACGACAACTTTCAAAGTCAAAATGTTCGCCAAGTCTGCCGTCGTTGCCGTCCTCGCCGCCGCTGCCCTCAGCGTCCAGGCTATCCCTCAAGCAGGTGCTTCCGAGTCCTCCTCGGCTGCCATCTCGGCCTCTGCCACCGAGTCTATCTCTGTCCCCGGAGCCTCCTCTGTTCCCAGTAAGTTTGGGTTGCACGGTACCTAATCGTTCGTATGCTTATCGTCCTTTCCCTCTAGGCTCCGCAGCCAGCGCTGCTTCATCCGCTGTCTCCTCCGCCTCTGAGGCTTTGAGCTCTGCTCTCTCCTCCGTCGTCGGCAGCGCATCCTCTATTGCCAGCTCGAGCGCCGCTAGCCGTAGCAGCGCCCTCTCTGGCTCTGCCTCCGCCTCTGCTCCTGGTGCCTCTGGCAGCAGCAACGGCACTGACGGTGGCAACTCATCCGGTGCCGCTGGTGTCCAGGTTCCCTTCACCGCCCTCGTCGGTGCTGGTGTTGCCGCCATTGCCGCCCTTGCCGGCTCTGGCCTCGTCCTCTAAGGACCTCGCTCTCTCAAACCTTCCATGACCAGACTCTTGTCGTGCACGATTGTGTGGAGGGGATGGTGGAGTCTCACTTAGGACTTTTTGGACCCTTTTCATTATTCCGAGTTTGCGTTTTACCCTCTAGAACAATATCCCTTGCATAGAACGCATTCCTTTCACTTAGTAGCATGGTCACCCTCGCTTTCCGTCTACGCCATTGCCATCGCTATTATGCTCATGTCATACCCCCTCGAGTATAGCCTTTATAATATACCATAGCCACGTACGTGGTTTGACGCGGACTTCTCGTTTGCTGTTCGCTCGAACTTCCAACGCATCTGGGTGAGGATTTAGGTTTGTCTTTGCCTGATACGTCCCATCACCCATCTGTCTTCGATGGGTGGTGGGATCAAACGAGGTGTGAGTACTTTGTGCGGTGGCTGTGTTTCAGAACGTATTCATCTGACCCTGATGACGTAGCGTGGAACGCAATCCCGTTTTCTTCGTCGTTCTTGACGCAGACGCGGATAGGGAAGGCAAAGATCGGTCTGGACCGTGGGCAGAGGGTAGAGGGCCGACGCGATCACCGTGGCTGCATGTCAATTCAAGGTGCGTCAGCTCGTTTTGTGTTCTGTTGGAACTTGGACGTTTGCTCGGCGGATTTGGAAGAATTGAATGATGTAACAGGACGCGGAAGTTCGTCGTTCGTCGAAGTGTTGGTAGGCCCGCACACAAGCTTTCTCTCCCTCGGGGAGTTGGTCGACAAAGGAGTGCTGAAACCTGGAAGTTTGTCCCGCGCCTAAGGAATCCGCTACCGTAACGTTCCTGGCCTGGGCTGATTACGAGACACTAGAGGCGGGAAATTCAACAAAAAATAGTGCACGATGGCGGCGCGAGGCGTGCCTGTGCGCGCGTGCACTGGGCGATATGGAACGTGGAACGTCGGTCGCAGGCTCTGATATGGTTAATTCAGCGGCGGGACTTTCGACCGGTGTACCTGAGGGCCTTGACAGCACAGGCGCAGGTCTCATGATGGGGGGCGCGAAAATGCCTCTTGGGTCTCTCGCTCGCGATGGTACACCCCGAGCTCGAGCTGACACAGGCAGGCCACTCATTTCTCATTGCTGCAGTGGGCCGTTGCGCTCATGCGTCGGGCGGTTTTCTGACTTACAATGGGATATATTAATTTAGGCGTTAGCCGTCTCAAGCTTCCTGAAAGTCCGGGCTTGCGGCCGACCGCTCTTCCTCCCACAACAATGCCATCTTTCTCCCTCGCGAAGCTGGAACTCTGAAAGACGGAAATTCGGAGGCGTTCGTCGTTGGTGGTTCGACTTTTCTTCAGCTCGACGCACGTTGAGCGTGGAGGACCGTCGACTCATCGCAAACGACCCGAACTGTTCGGCGCTCGCTGGTTTCTCCGCATGTGGAGGGCGGCGCGTGATCGATGCTCACCTGACGCGCCTTTCCATCATTGGTTTGGCGGCCTGTGACGTCGTTGGTGACTTGCCACTGTCCATATGCCGTGTTCTGCGCTTCACGTGCAAAGGACCAAACGAAAAAAAACACTGAACCGGTCCTGGCCCCCCACTTCTTGGTTTGGGTTCAAACTTCAAATGGGCTGAATCGAGGCTGATTGGACTCAATTGCACACGGGAGGCGTGCCGTGGGGTGGCACTTGAGTCGAAGTCGCAGAACTTGATGCGGGGATGAGAGATGGAGGACATTGCCTCCGGAAATTGGTCAAGGAGACAGCAAGGCTCCACCACCAGGCGAACCGCCGTGATTCTGAGTGGTCTTCATGTGTTTTTCCATGGGCGTAAGGCGGGGTCTTTCATCTCAGGGATGGTGAGTGTATTATCGTCTGCGTCGTACGAGGTCGCACAGGTGTAGCCTATTCATCGAGGAAGGGCGCAACAATAACATCGAGAACAGCTAGAACGAAGGGCGGCCGTGGTCCAGACTCACAGAAGGGACGAAACGATCGAGGAAAAAAGGGAAATCGAACCAAGCCGCAAACACTTCCGCCTGTCATGTCATGATTTTAGTCCACAGGGGCTCGCTTTCCCACGTCTCCGCACACGAACCGTTGACCGTACCCCCAGATTTCACGAGTATAAAACCCACACACGCGTCAGTTCCCCTTCTCCCTCTCCTCTTTCCATCCTCCCGCGGTTGTCTTTTCTTCACGACTCGACTTTCGTAGTCCCACGACACCAGACGCAGATTCAGAGGCAGACAAATAACGACTTGTTCAAGATGTTCTCCACCACTAAGCTCGCTTCCTTCGCAATCCTCGCCGCCGCCGTCGGTGTGCAGGCTCAGTCGTCCAGCGCCGCCCCCGCCATCCCCAGCGGTCTCTCTACCTGTCTTCTTAACTGTGTCACCACGGCTGCGTCGGATGCTGGATGCAGTTCTATGTGAGTCGCCTTTGCTTCTGACGCCCTTCGTCCTGTTTTTCTGATCAGACAACCCCTCTTCCTCAGCACCGACTTGCAATGTGTTTGCACCAACCCGGCCTTCTTGTCCTCGGCTACCTCGTGCTTGCAAAGTGGCTGCACGGCTGCTGACCAGCAGGCCGCTTTGCAGCTCCAATCTACGGAGTGCGCTGGTAGTGAGTACCTTGCGTCACGCGCTTTCATAACCAAGCCTTGGCATCTTTACTGACCATCGTGATCTCTTCAATTTAATAGTCGCTGCGTCAAGCGGTGCCAGTGGTTCTTCTGCCGCTGCTTCCACTCCTGCTCCCTCTGCCAGCCTGACCACCGCCTCCGGCTCGTCTGGCTCGTCCGTAGTCCTCGTTACGTCCTCCGGCAGCGGCTCGGGCTCCTCGACTTTGTCGTTCCCCTCGGGCAGCGGCTCTGCCAGCGGATCGGCTTCTCCTTCCGGAAGCTCGAGCGCGTCGCGCAAGGACTTCGGCCTCAACGTTAACGCTATCATTGGTGGTGGTGTTGCCGTCGTTGCTGCCATCGCTGGTGCCGGCCTCGTTCTCTAAGCTGGTCCACCTTCGCATCATCTCTATCTACATCCACTATTTGTTTCATGCGGACACCCTCCCAGTCTTCATCTTCACGGGCTGTGATTGGATTATATAATTCTGTAGGAGGACCCTGTTGTGTTACGTCGGCTACGTTTAGGCTTGTAAAACCTCGGAACAATTAACATTTCTATCCAATGTGTACGCGAAAAGCGTTGCGCCTCGTACCTCATAGTATGTCATAGGCTTGTTGTGGCATCACTCGTAATGGAGTTGGATGTCTTATCTCTATGTCTCTGGGCATTACGTCGTGTACAGCGTTGGCCTCATGACAGTGAGTTATCTTGAGGCCACAAGGAGAGATGACATACCATGACATGGTACAGATTCCTGTTAGATATCGTCGACGTCATGGCTGTTTCTTGGTGCACGCTATCTTCGTCGCCTCGATAAGTCGCCTTATCTTCGGAAGTCCCCGACTCTCCGTTGACTAAGTGGATCCCATAACGAATGTTTTTGTCTTGGAAGTGGACATCCGGACCGCTGTGAATTAATTGGTAGTATCGCGAACCATGTACACCGTGCGCGTGCACTTCTCCACAAAACGTCAACGGAGAAAGGGCCTTGTTTCAATTTTGACTGTGAAGGTTTCAGCTAATTTCTGACCGGGCCAGCATGGAACTTTCGGAACGCACTAATCATTTCGTACACGTAAGACTGCTGTAATGGGCAAGTTTCTCATCATTAGTGGACGCGTTGCTTTATTGGACGGAGCGACCATGCATGTCTATTCCTATTCAGCTCGAACGACAAATTGAACTGCTGTCACTGTACGCGTCCATGTCGATGGCGGATGGATGTTATCGTTGAACTTTGTTCGTCTGTCGTTGGTGAGCTGTTCGCACATGTCTCGTATCTTCTGGCTCTTGCTGACGCGCATTTAACATTGCCAGCGCAGGTTTCTGAGCTAGCCATGGTACTATAGTACTTATGGAAGATGTGTTTTATTGTCGCAATTGGACAGCCAGCACTGGCACCGTTAGCAGCAGCATCCGATATCGTGATCGTCTCACACAAAGAGACGGAGGAGAGAGCCCGTGTCGTCCCAAGGACTAGAAGCTGCCCTTGACGCCGTCATATGCATCAGCCCGTCGTTGCCCATGTCTGTGAGGTGATTCGGCGGTTGTTGGCCATAGGGCACAGGGGCGGCCGTATATATAACTGCACGGCGCGGATCAGGGAATGGGTTTCAACTCTGTCTGTCTGTCCGTCCTTTTTCTGTTGTCGTTGTCGGTGGTGGTGAGTGCAGCTGTTTCTTTCGGGTGTGTGGGTGGGTTGTAGAGCGAGAGAGGAGGGTCTAGGTCCTAGGAGCTGGGTCAGTCCGACTCAGAAGAAGTGCTGATTTTGTGTGTTTGTAGGTTCGCTATCGTGTACAGAATTCCTGTACTTGACGCGTCGCAGCCCGCATAATCCAACCCTCCACTCCTTGTAAACTCTCTGTCGCTCTCTTCTGGTCTTTTTGTCTGGATCTTCCTGGCAAAGTCAACTCGAAATTCAAAACTCTCAAGCATTCACCACTCGAAGCCAAGAATGTCTCATATCAGCACAAGCGCGTCGAAATTCACCCTCCAATTCCTCCTTCTGGCCAGCCTTGCGAGTGCTGCAGTCGGAGACGTTTACGGCGAACATGTTGTGAAGACGAACGCATGCGCGAATGATTGTACGTGGATGGCGGCGCAGGTTGCTGGGTGTTCAGGAATGTGAGTCGTTGTGTTTCTTTTGGGTCGGTGTCGTTCCTCCGATGTGAAAGGCGAGAGGGGTCGCGGCTGTTCACAGCGGAAACGCAAGTGATGACAGTGAAAACTGTATGAACGCATCGGAGGGGTTGACCTGCTGTCTACCCACCGAGGCATATGAAGGAAAGATAGACCTCTGAACGAGAAATTCCTAGCCCTACTACATCTTCCTCCATATAATCGAAGCAACAACTGACCACTTCTTCTTTTCCTCTGTTATATTGACAGGGACATTCACTGCGCCTGCACCACCTCCGTCTTCCAAGCGTCCTTCCGCCAATGCGTCGAGCGGTCGTGCTCCTTCACAGACGCAGGCGAGGGCGTGCAGTTCTTCGAGAACGCGTGCGCCCCGCATGTCAGCGCAGGGCATGATGGTGAGTTCCATAGTTTTTGCACTCTTCATGCCTTCAGTTTGCGAATGTTGTTTGTGGTCATTCGTGAGAGATTGAAAGAGTCTCTGGGGATGTCGCATTGCACCCTGTTGGGAGTGGCGACACGACGAGCTGTCTTCGTTTTTGGCACGGGGAGGTCGGCTGGATTATCTCCTCGGTAGTCTCGGGTACTGGTCTCATCGTCACACTTGGCTAGCCAAAACCTGTCTGGTCGCTTTGAAGCAAGCAGGAGGAGGCCATTAGTTTGCGATGCAGAGAATCCGTTGGGTGTATGCGTGTTTGGCTGGCAATTTTCTTCCGCTAGGTTCCACTGCGTTCGTTTGGGTGGTTCCATTCATGCGGTTTTCCACTGGCAAGTTGTGGAAGAGCTCGTTCGCTAGAAGCAACGTATTTTCTATTCTCTACTGCAGTTTGCACTGCCGTTGGAGACGGAGATCTAGACGGAACTGGTTTTTGGTGATCGGTCTGTAGATGCAATTTATGATTTATGATTTATGAGCACTCGAAGGAATAGCACGTCGTGTTCACGACCATCGTTTCCAGTCTATGTGCTCGTAAATCATAAATTGCTTCTATACGTCCCTTCGCAGTTTATGATGTACTCTAGGATTTTCCGGATGTCCAGCTCAGACCAAGACCAGGCAGACCGGTGGGGGGCGTGTGTCTGGATGTACGGACATCCCTTGAAGGCACTGGTCTTAGGTCTATTATCTGGCCTGGGAGTGCGACAGTTACTTGACCTGCTGTTACTCTGCCGCTTTCGCGGGGGCGTGGGCTCTACGATATAAATGCGACATTGCCGTTACGTCCTGCGACCCAATGTCTACGAAGGGATTGGGTCTGACACGATGCCGGTGTTTGCGCGCGGGGTGTGGTTGGGCATTGAGTCGCGCATGCCGAAGTTTTGACTTCAGTGGGGGCATGGGTGCTCGAGGCTTCATTCTCGTTTATATATTTTCATCAGCTCGTAGAGTTATTCTAATCACGATCCACTCATCATCTATCTTTTTTTCGTAGTTCTCCTCGAGGGGTCTGACTACTACGGGCCAGACGTTGTAGAGAACGTCCGTCACGGCCATGCCTACCACGGCAAACATGCCCACATGCACCACGCCCGTGCCGAGAAAGGAGGAAACGCGGTCCCTACTCAACCTACCGCGATTGCCACCACTGCTCCGGCTGCTACTTCATCTGAGGCTGCTGCTGCTCCTATCAATGTAGGCAGCAGTGCCCCCGTGAGCGAGTGTGAGTTCTGAATCCCATTGTGCGTCCTATCCCTTGCTGACGCTGATTGTGTCTCCTTGCGCATTACCAGCTAGCAGCGCTGCTACCACTGAGCCTACCACCGCATCAGAATCCAGCTCCAGTGCAAGCTCAGGCCATACCACAACGTCCCACACCGGCGCCTCAAGTTCGCCCACTCATACCGGCACCTCTTCCCAAGCCGCAGTAACCGATACGAGCAAACCAGCTCCTCACCCTACCAACACGAATACTACGCCCACCGCCCCTGCCACCACCCCTACCACGCCTACACCCACGCCCACTGTCGATACCACCTCGCAATCCGTCTCCAACACAGAGGCCGCTTCTTCCTCTGCTACTGCTGTAGCTGCCAGTGGTACTACGCTCGTCGTCGGAGGCAGCAACGTCAGCATTGGATCCGGAGCTACCAATACTGACGTTAGTATCAACCCAAGCATCGTGACACCCACCCTTCCCAGTGGTCATTTCGACCCTGCTCCGTCGAGCGGTGCTGCAGGTGCTTTGAAGCCTGGTGCCGGACTTGCTACCATGGTCGGCGTTGTGTTGGTTGCCGTTCTTGGTGGAGGTGCATTCGTGCTCTGAACCTGAGGTGACTCGGGACTTGATCTGTGGTTCGCTCTTGTTGGGTCTTCGTTAAGACCTGTCCGCTCCTTGGTTGTTGAATGAATGTGAAGCAGAACGTTGAACTTTGGCGGTGTACGCTCAAGTATTGATGGTATTTATCGAGTCTGCGGTTGTGAGTTGTAGTTCTGAACGTAGCAGCCGCTGTATACCTGTTTCCTGCATGTCGTAATTGTTTCACTAGGTGTCGTGTACTTGCTCTCCTACGTCAGTCTTCTCGTTCATTGAATTGACTGAGCTGTCCTCGGCTGGTGCACTGTGCCTTTTGTTTGCCTGAAGCGGGAGCTGAGTAGGTTCGTACTATATTATGTAGTGCTGTTTCATCGTGACAGACCTTGTCAGTGCAATCATGGGGAGCGCGCCAGGGAGCTATTATTAACGTCCCTCCAGTCCGCTCTGTGTCCGCTGGGCGAAGCGCACTTCACAGCTGCAGTCTTAAATGAACGTGCACGTCGAACTTCCAGCATGTCGTATGAAGAGAGACAGACTTAAAACCGACGGCGGATATATTGACATGACTATGATTACTACTCTTCCATTCATCCAACTTTCCCCTTTTGAAGATTTCAATGTTCAGTCAAGGGCAGGGCTCCCGGGCTTCTAGTTCTCGGTCCGCCCATCTTGTTACTCGCATACGACTTCGGCGAGTTAATTAACTGGTAGACCCGGCGACCCCTGTTGCGTGCGAGCCTCCTGTCTCACAAAAATGAGACGGGCGACTAAGTTGTTCCTAGTACATAATGAAAAGCAGGTTCAAGATCCCGATAATGCGATCGTGCGAGGCTGCAGTAGGTTGCCACAGTGTGTGAGCTGTCTGTCGCTAAGTACCAGATATTCGACGTTTATTGCTGCCAGAGTCGTCAGCAATTTTCAACAATTTGTGAGAAGGCGGTCAATGCAACGTACGTACTGTGTACCATAAGCTCTTCTTTCTTTCCTCTGCTCAGACACAAGCTCATTTGGCCGCGACATAAGTACTTTGTGCAGATACTTCCCGTAAAGGCATGCATCATTCCAGTGCTCCCGCCGGCATCTCAATATCTCAGGATCGATATCTGTGGCCATTTTCGCGCGCGTATTAGATCCAGAAGTTGAATCTGATCGGACCGGGTACAATCTAGTGCAATCGTGGTGTCGCAATGGTACTCCTCCGACTGGTTTGTGCATGCTCGTCGAGTTACACGCGGTACAGCTGGATCAGACTCACCACGAACATTGGAGCTTGGAGAGTTTCTGTGAGTGTTATTTACGCATGACTTATACATACCACCAAAGATACGCAGCACATCACACACACGTTCACATGTGCCCGACCGACTTCTCGTCGAATTTGTAGTGGCAGTGGTGCCCGCGACTTCTCAAGGGCCTAATGACCGGCGGGAAGCACCGTGAACGCTGTGAACGCCCCTAGCTTAATGGGATATATGGCGCATATGCGATCTTGAGAACTTGAGAACCGCTGAGAAGTGGAGGAGCATGAACGCATGAGATGGACGGTTCGTGGGTTCGTTCGAGCTAGTGGGCACTTACATGAGGGGTGCTAGTACATAGGGAGGTTTATTGCGATACGTGATAGGGTGTAGATGCTGTAAGCTAACCGTGGGCTTCCAGTGCCACCTCACCGACGTCGACCCGTACCCCTTGAGTAATCGTCTGTAATTATGCCTGCTCGCTAACTGTCATTTTATAGGCTTGGAGTGTCATTACGATCGCATGTCGCACATACCCCTTTCGGACACTATCCCGCGTGGCCGACAACTATCAGAGTGGCTTTACAGAAAAAAGAACTCACGTTTACTATCGTCAGGTATATACAGTAGTAGCCGAGGGACTCCTCGATTATAGCACAATACTAAGCTGATTCATATTATTGGGAACGCTCACGGGAAGTATAATTGACGTCTGCGTCTGAATGTCTTACAAAGAACGGCAAGTAAGACTTACCTCCGATATGTAGTGGAGGGGATTCGGACTTGTTGGAAGGATATCGGGTATTGCGACCACATATGGATAGATGAATCGCGGGCACGCGCAGTGAGCCCAGCCCGGTGTGCCCAAAGATATCAGTGCGAAAGATGAAGAAGATCGGAGACACTCGCTGTGTCTGTAAATTTCAGATTATTGCCGTCGAGCAACATCCGAAACAGAAAATGTGGTGTCGCACAAAGAAGAGACATGTTACCGGAGAAGGAGACTGTTGTACTGTGGTCTCGAGCTCAGTATGCCCAGTTTTTGCCAGGCAACGCGCTTTGTGGTTGTAATTGGCAAGTACAGCTTCCAAACAGCTTCTCGTGCGCCTTTCGGCGGATCGGGTAGAATGTGACAACGTGACAATTGACGTGTGGTTGCGTGGAGGGGCCGCGTTGTGACATCAAGCCGGCCTGGCAGATGTCACGCTAAACCTTCCCTTTCAGTCTCCGCCGCGTCGTTACCAAACGTAGACGTTGCGCATCCTCCGCACGCAGTCGGCGGGTGCGACATGATCCCAATGAACGACTACTGAAGGTGTTCATGGGAATATAAGTTGAGAGTATAGTTGTGGATATGTTTTAAGAATCTGTTTGTCTCGCTAAGATACTCTTGACGCTACCCCGAACATCCCGGAGATTTGGGAGCACGCCTCCTGATAAATTCGCTGTGGCTTGCAGAATTCAACGACACGCGTGCGGCGGCCGCGTTGAGTGTAGCCCAGAATATCGGTTTGTGCAACCGCTTGCATGATTGTCGTTAGTCCGATGTACATCAGAGTGGCGGATAGTATGCGTTGCCCGATCTCGACTGTGCGTGGACATAAGTACTGACTCAGGGAGACAGTTATCTCTCAGAAACCTTGCCACAATACGTATATTTCAGATAGCTTGCGAGCACCTGAATGACACACAGGAGCGGGATGTGAGTGGAACAGTAGGATGTGTCGATGCAGCCGGCCAAGTGCCAGACGGCGGAGCTTCAATGGACAAGCGTGACTGCGGCGGCCGTGTGACACACTATATCTGGCGTGATGATCTTGTCACGTCGAGAACAAGGGGCATGAATTTATTATTGATTTCATTACTCTGGCCGTGAAGAGACTTGACAAGCACATCACCTCTTCTCTCCCTTCCCGCTCATCCTCCCCTCCTCACTTCCTCTCGACGTCGTCGCCACCCGCCGCCCCCGACGCGCTCACCACCACACTCGTCGTCTGGCCAACTAAGAGACCCCAGCGCAACTTCTCCGCCCGACGTCCCCACACGCCCATCAACTCATTTATCCGAAGTATACAACAATCCGGAACACTCCAAGCGGCCTTCACTGAATTCTCGTCTCCTTTCTACACTCTATCTGGCCAGCACACCCGGAAGACTGAACACCGAGGAGGTGTAAGACTTCAACTCGGGCGACACTAGTGTTGCCTGACTCCCGCCGTCGTCCACCATGGGAAACTGTGTGTCATCCCAGGACCGTGAGGCGCAACAGCGCTCACAGGAGATCGACAAGCAAATAGAGGAGGACTCGAGAAAGTTCAAGAAGGAATGTAAGATATTGTTGCTGGGTGAGTACTCCTCGATTCATTCACCGCAAGCAACCGGCGGAAGTGGCGGCTTGAGAGACCCGCAAGATGCAGATAGAGGCGGAGAGGAGGCGTCAGCGATCGTGGCATGCAATGGCCCGCGTGAGGGTACGCCGTCTAAGGCTTAGTACTATGGCTCGGACAACATGGCAGTGTTATCAAGCCTCTCCGCCACTCTCGTTCGTTTTGGGCGGGTAGCCGCCCTAACTCTGGGTCAAGTAGTCGGTACGAATGAAATGTTGCTTTGGCAGGTTCGGGAGAGTCTGGAAAGTCGACGATTGTGAAGCAAATGAAGATCATACATCAAAATGGGTACACAGCTGAAGAACTCATGACTTTCCGCACAACGATATACAAGAACACTCTGGAGTCCGCGCATCACATACTATTGGCGATGCGCAAGATCGGTGTCGACTGTCAGAATCCGCAGAATCGAGTGCGTAGTATGCTTTCAGATACTGGTCATGCAAATCTCATATTCTTATGCGCATACAGGCGAACGCAGATCGAATATTGGACTATGAGGTCTCCACATCACCAACGTTCTACTTCTCAGAAGAGATGGCAGAGGCTATATACAGCCTCTGGAAAGACCCTATAATTCCTACCATTATGGACCATAGTAGCGAGTTCTACCTCATGGACAGTGCCTCTTAGTGAGTATCTCTTCGTCGTGGCAAGCTGGATGTATGCCCTTCTCATGAGCAATTGCTGACGCCCCTGGGGTCTGTTTCCGCAGCTTCTTCACAGAGGCGTTGCGAATAGGGAAACCAGACTACGTACCGACAGAGACAGATGTGTTGCGGTGTCGAGCTAAGAGTACAGGGATTACGGAGACTCGATTTAGCCTGGGTCCGCTCTCGTGAGTCCCGGCTTCAACTCTCTTCCACCTCCTTGCATGCCGGTTACTATAGTCAGATGATCTGCGCCGGGCGTGCAAGGAACGTCGGACGTTGCCTAATTAAACTCAATCAACCCTTGCCTTGCAGAATACATATGTTCGACGTAGGTGGCCAGCGGTCGGAGCGAAAGAAGTGGATTCATTGCTTCGAGAGCGTCACTTCTATCATCTTCTGCACGGCGCTCAGTGAATATGATCAGGTGCTGCTAGAAGAACGCAATCAGGTTCGTCAGTCCTCATGGCTCAATCGCATATAATTGACCGTATATGACAGAATCGCATGGCGGAATCCTTAGTGCTATTCGACTCGGTGATTAACTCAAGATGGTTTCTTCGAACGTCAATAATATTGTTTTTGAACAAAATCGACGTGTTCAAGAATAAATTGCCGAAGGTGGGTCCTTTGTTGCCCCTTGCTTGTACACAGGGCTAAGAAAACCGCTCAATGCGCCGCAGGTACCGTTAGAGAAATATTTCCCAGAGTACACCGGCGGAGCAGATATCAACAAGGCTGCCAAGTATATCTTGTGGAGATTTATGCAAGCAAATCGAGCACGATTAAGCGTCTATCCACAGTACGTGCAGTGCCCGGCAGTGCACAATCAATTGTGATACTAACGATTGCTGTGAATAAGTCTAACACAGGCCACTGATACAAGTAACATCCGACTAGTGTTCGCTGCGGTGAAGGAGACAATACTACAGAACGCTCTGAAGGACTCTGGGATCCTATAGCCCGCGGAAGCATAGCATTCATTTTCTTGTATATAGGTTGGTTTACTCTCTGCATTGGGTGAGTATGAGTCCACTCTCGGCTCCGATAGTAGCAACTAACGTAGGTTTTACACTTTCCAGACTCCCACGACTGCCTCTCACCGCTTGTTCTATGTTGCATCTCCACCGCCATCTCTCACACTCATCTTTGTCTCGCCTCCCTCTCGCATCGGTATCGTAACAGTACAGTCAATCCAGTGTTGCTCTCGTATTTCTTTCCTACCCTCCCTCCATCGAACAACAGCCCATATTGCGATCATCATCACTTCATTCAAACCTTCCCTAGTGCGGCGCTGCCGCTCGAGACCATATGGCTCCCAGCTTGGCTTACTCAAACTTTCGCATCCCGCCAGTCCCTCTATAAGTTCTCCATCAGCAGAACGTCAAGACCAGCGCGGGCCGAGACGTTTCGTGACCTGACCGGAGAAACGAAAAGGAGTGCCGCGGTGGGCTGGGGGAAAGGAGACTAGGCACAAGCCCGAAGTCACAGTGATCTATCCGCTGCAGGCTACGCACCCCCTGTCATTCTCATCATCGGTCGCAATCATGCGTATACAGTCTATTCGTGATCTGGGAAGTTAGGCGCGCCTCGGGAGCAGCAAACCGTGCGCTGTGCGTTTGTCACTGCTGTCTCCTCCATCTTGGTTCGCAAATCCTCGTTGCACAAAACCTTGGCCCTTTGGACTCCCAGGAGGATCTCTCGGTTTCTCTTTGCCCTGTCGTCGCTAACCCCCCTCTGGAAATTTGCATCGTTTCGTCCACTGTCGTTCTTGTTCAACACTCGTTTTGTCGCTATGTATGTGCATGATTGCACTCCCCACCTTTCCTCTTTACTTGTTTCACACTTCAACACTCCTCCGTCTTCCCACGAACGTTTTCATCGATAGCGCCACTGGTTCTAGGTGGTATGGATCGAATCTCCAGCGTGGAGGGGCTGAGCAACACAGTGCTCAGCCTCTCCGCATTTCCCCATTACATCCCCTACTCCTCTACCCACGATATCTCCTGGTATCAGCGACGTCTCGGTGTTGAACGCTCCTGGCGGCGGGAATACGCCATCCACCCCTCCCCTACCAACATTATTTTTCCCTTTCACCTCATCGTATGATCATTTTTCCAGTGCATCACTCCTCATTGCATCCATCCTCTTGGGTTAAACGGTCATATCGCGCCTTCAACTTCTCTCCAATTCCTCATTCTCCTCATTCTCACTCTACTTACTCATTGACGAATGTGTCTGTTGTTGTTGTGTATCTACATTACCTATCTCATCGTCCCAACTATCCTATATCCTACCTTCATCGTTATTTCAGGAGACGTTCAATCTTTGTTCTTCATTCCACGTTAAGCTTACATCCATCTGTGCCCCCATCCATTTTCCCACTCATCGTGCGCCTTCAACACTCCTCTCATCTTTGATCCTCCACCGCTATACACCCACCTCGGTCACCTATCTCCGTTTATTGTTCGTCATGATGGTTTTGTGCTGACATCTGGTTTCCCACCGCTTGTCAGACGTTGTTTGCTCTGTCTCATCATGCCCATATGCAGGACTCGCAGCTGATAATTCATCGTGTTGTCTCGAGACTATCTGATGACTGGGTGATACGGCTGCGCATCGACCAAACATTGTATGGCTCGCATTTCTGAGGTACGAGAATAGCTCTGCTCTCCAAGAAACCTGAACTTACTGATGCTCTTGTGCAAGACTTGTACAGGACCATTGGATCTAACTAAGATGGCTGGTCAGATCTCAGACCGCATGCCTTCGCAACACGAGGAGTATCAATGACATTGGTTGTAAATCACAGGGCTCGTCGGGCAACGATTGTCCCAGTGGAAAATCGGATGTCCTTTATCTCAGGTTCGACGTCATCTCGTCGACTGGACGCTCAATCACTACCTCCCTACACGCATCTATAGCCCTCTTCCACAATGCATTTGCTCCAAGAGTTCTCTTATCACCCACGATAACAAGTGCCAGCTTCGGACGAGTCCAAGCAACGTTCAACCGTCTCGCATCATCCAGAAAACCGAGATCACCGTCCATGTTGCTGCGCACAGTCGTGAAGACGACAATGTCAGCCTCCCGACCTTGAAACCCATCGATTGTGCTCACGACGGTGGTGTCGTCGAGCTTGATGTTTTCCGTGAGTAATTTAACTTGGCGAGAGTACGGAGTGAGAATTGCAATTGATGCCTGACGCAATTTTTTCTTCAGCTCGTCTGCCGTGTCTCCGCGGTTCCCTTGACGTTCCTCCGAAGGTGTACGTAGAAGGTATACGATATGCTTGACGAGGTTCACTTGCCCGATATTGCTTTTGGAGGAACGTCCGTGATCCTCTTCGGAAGTGCATGGTACGAAGGTCACGGGGAAAACTCGCCCTTCGTCGGTCATGGGCCAGGGAAACGATGTCAGCGACAGAGCAGCGACTTGTTCTTCGAGATTAACGCCTGTCTCTAGCTGGCCTTCGTAGAACTCGGTAGATGGAAATCGAGCAACTGCTTCAGAAAAGCGATACTGCGTCTGTGACAAGAAATCAACAAATTTGTCAATGAGCTTTGTCAATGAGCCTCTCGGGATAGCACTGCCTACTTTCAACATAGTCCTGGTCAGTAAACGGTATTGAGGGCCTGTGTAGAGCCTCTCAAAAAGAGAACGATCGAATTCGAGGGCCTTTCCTAAGGGGCGTACCGTCGGGCGGAGTTGAACACTGGTAGGCTGTTAAATCCCCATCCATTGGGACTGCTGATTATGACTTACTGGTCACCGACCATAACTGCAGTATGACATCCTTTTACTAATGGAATCATAGCAGCGGGCTCCGTTATCTGGCTGGCCTCGTCGATGAGTACGATTCCAAAGTTGGTCTTGCGGATAATTCCTAATCCTGCTCCAGTACAAGTTGTAAACACGATGCGGGCCTGTTTTACTCGCTTCTCCGCCTGTTGAAGCAAGCGAGGATTATCGTTAAGGCTCCCCCCCAGCCGTGCATCAACCGTATACTGTTGTAACGCTCTGTTTACTTTAGAGCTTTCCGTAGCGGCTCGAAGAATTTGGTCATCAGTAAGTAGATGCCCTCTTGCATTCTCCGCGACAAAACGTTCCAGGACGTTGTCGACGGCTACATTATGCTCAGCTGCGTAAAATGTTGGCGGATCGAGCACTGACCATTGTGGGTAGATGCGGTCATGAGTACGCGAGCTTCAGAATCATGTCGCAGGAATTGAAGGAGAATTTGGACCATGACCGTGGTCTTTCCCGTTCCTGCAGATGAAGCAACAGAGAGGTGAGAGCCCGTAAGTGCGATTCATACAGGACTAACCTGGCGGACCCCAAATGAGACTCATGCGACCGACTTTGGCTGAGATCACAGCCTCCCGCTGACTTGGGTTCAAGTTAGAAGAGATATCTCCCGTCTCAGTAGGCTGCGCCTCTGGCTGTGCGGAGCCGATAGAGATATCCTGGTCTCCGACAATGATATCGTTGAACCGACAGCACTCCATCCCGTCTACTGCCAAGCGCTGAATGGCATCAAGCATTGCCCTAGAAGTTGCAGTACTACCAGCATTATACAGCCTCCAGTTTACACGCGAATATTCGGGCGGCAAGGGTTGTTGCAAGTCGAGCATCAACTCGCCCCGACTTGCTTTCAGCACTACAGCATCGAGTACCGCAGGTGGTAGCGTTGAATGATCCGCCGGAGACGACAGGACCAAACGAACATGAGAGTGAATTCGGATAGGTGTGGAAATATCGACCCGTACGTCCGCGAGGACTCTGGATGGGATGAGTAGCTCTGGTTCCGATGATGTCTCGACATCTATGGGTCGCAGTTTGGCTGAAATGGGAGCAATGCGCTGTCGCCTGGGTCTACCAGCGTCGTCGCATGGACATGTATCTGCAGCGTCTTCAGCCCGATCGAAAGTGATCCCGAGTGCGTGTTTATGAACATATTCCTTGAGGCGGGCCCGCTGACCAGTATGCGGGGCTAGTCGTCCATCATTCAGAACGAAGAGCGCCTCTTGCAGCAACTGAGTTGAACGGATGGTATGGCACGCGATCCAGAGCAGGTCACAATAGAGCGGGAGCTCCAGCCTTGAAATGTATGGTGATAGCTTCTCTAAAGCAGCAAGAGACGCAATACCCAGTTCATTGGCAGATCGAAGAACTTGTCGAGTCACGGCTGACGCTAACCGTATACGCGTAGCGTCTTCAGGGTCAGGCAGAGCACCATTCTCGAGGTGCTGCTTGAGGATGACGTAGGCCAGTGGGGGATACGCCTCAAGGCACTCGGCTACGACATCTGAGGATGGGTCATGGACTCTCAATAGGGCATTGAAAACCCAGAAGACCCGATCTTCCGCTCGATAGAATAAACCCAGACGGAGCATGTCCAAGAGATCATTCACGGACAACCTCACTAGAACCTCCATTGATCGTTCTTCTGTTTCGGTCAACACGACCCGTGTGTCCAGCGAATGCCTTGTCCAATCAACATCGTGAACCGCATTTGGAGTATAAGGTTCTGGTCGATGGTCGAATCGCGGGAGGTATTCCTCGGTTTCAACGCTACATAGTCACTGTGAATACATGCATTCGTGGATGTGCAGTACGTGACGTACAAGTCAAAACGTAGATCGAATGCTTGATGTGCTACCGTATCCCTGTTCGAAACGACGTGTATTTCCAGGGTGACAACTGGTGCACGATTCATTCTACCAATTTGCTTGGGGTCTCGTTAAGTATGGAGATTCGGGTAGTTAAAAGACTCAAACATACCCGCTGTACGTAGCTAGACAGCTTCTGCAAAGCGATGCTGTTGATGATATCGGTGCCAGATTTCTCAGCGGCTCTAGTAACAAAGATGAACGAGTCAGCGCGGTGCCGAATGAACAGCTGCAAGATGCTGTCATTGCAGAATAGCTTCCATCCAGGGACCCCTCGTTTGTAAGTGCAAAGCGTGGCCGTAGTTTGTGGCATAAAGGAACAGACGAGGATGTTCTCGCCTATGTCAAACTGAGAAAAACTCCGGTCACTGAATAGTATCGAAGAGCAAAAATGTACCCACGTACGTCCTCATTCCATTTGACTTCCCCACGAATGAATATACCTGTTGAGAACCGGTCTTCTGCCTAATGGACATTTATATAAACACTGAAGCCGCGAATGTATAACGATTGCTAGTTCACTTACCTTAAGAATAATGACTCTGCGCCCATAATTTTGCAACGCGTCTCGAAGATATTCAAAGAACGCTGCTCTGCCTTGGATATTAGAGCAATATAGTCGTTGAAGGTGAAGTGCTCCTCCAAGCTTCCGATCGTCAAGATCTCGTGGCTGTAATATTTCAGATCGTACGAGGCTATAAGCAACATCAAGCATGTCACTAACAACCGTTACAAGGGGGTTTTCTCACCTATTCCACATATATGGATATTCGCCTGGTTCAAGGCCAAGTAACATACATAATGCATACTTCTCCGCAGTCTTCAAGGCTGCATAATTGATATGCGGAAGGAATGGACGCATGTCTATGCTGTGCTTTTGTGCCACAGCGCATGCCTTCATGACCGCTTCATACTCAGAAACAGCAGCGGTTTCTGTAGCGAGCAGTCTTGTAACCATGTCCCTCGCTACCTCTGCATCCATCGGAAGTTGTTCAATGCCGTCAAGGTTCATGAGCTGAAACTGCCGTGCGAATATTTCAGCTTCGCGATGAAGTTCATCGAGCACATATGGAGGTGCTTCCTGTGGCCGTTCGGGAACCTTTTCCAATCTATCGGGAATTCGCACTGAGCCACCGTCAACCGATAGGGAATAGAGTGCGTTCAACTCTTGGCATTCGCTGCACATTGCTCCCCTTGGGCTATACCTGACCCACTTTTGGTGTAAAGAGCTAAGACGGCCCATTGCAATGCTGTAAATAGAGAGTTATAGATTCACCCAAATCATGCACAGACAACATCGGACCTGTTGTATGATGCGAAGTGCTTCGCTAGATCTTGCCTTGTTACCGCATTGTAGGGTCGTTCTGGTGGAGCAGGATAGTCATACGACTAATGGTCAACAGCTCAGTAAATTATTTGCAAGCAGGCACGAAGTGCTACGTACCTCTGCGACCTTCCGAGGCACAATATCAGGGTCCCAAATTACTGTGAACTTATCACCATCTGACAGACTATGGTGAGCTTCGTGCTGAGAACCATTGAAACTTGACGTAACCTACCCAAGTCACCTCCTGAGCTCATGGAAGGTGCTGCACGTTTGCCGCGAGTTGCAAACACAAGACAGTCCACCAGGTGCGAAAGAGCAGGGTGAGATACTGCACGTAGTTTCAGACAGTCTCCAGGATAAAGGCAAGGGTTGCGCACGACCAGAACATCCACATTAGTCAAAGTAGTCGCCCCTTGACGCGGTACTGACACGCGGACGTGCACCTCGCCTTCTCGCAGTACCCCGTAAGGATCGCACACTCCAAAGAGAAGGCGAGACTTTGGAAGGATGGTGCGCACTCGAAGCCGGTCGTTCTTACGAAGGCCTGCTAGCTCGCTGTTTTGTAGAGCACGAATTTCTCGGCGTATCCCAACTGACTCCATCCCGTCTAAGAGAAGACGTTCGGCTACTTCGTGCTTATTTAAAGCGCAAAGGAAGTCGAACGCTATCTCCCAGGATTCGGAAGCCCCTTGGACCCATTCGTGGTATGATTTCTGTTTTGCAAGGAATGTTTCGTTAGGGATGCCTAAGCTGGATAGGAGAACGACGATATCGTTGTTGAGTCGACCAAAGGCGAACGGGGTAGAGAAGTCGACCACCGAGAATGTGTTGTTTTGCGTGGCTATAAATTTCCTTTGACTCTTGCGGAAATATACGTGAGCATCAGTTAACTTTGGATCCCGCATGAGAACACCCTGCGAAATACTGTCAGCATACTCAGCGGGAACTTGTTGCAAATATAGTACCTTATATCCCCTGTACCTGTGTCAGCAGTCATCAGTGTTACATTCACAATAACTCAGAAAGCTCTCTGACCTGATTTGATACACGGCAGGAGTGTATGGTTTGCCATGATACAATATCCTTTTTCTTCGGCTGAGTTGTTGCGCAAATTGTGTGGAAATAAGTCCGCAGCCGTCTGAGAAGTTTTCCCCATTGGTAACGATATCGTCTACGTCTTTTGTGGATTGTGGATCAAGAATCCAGTCCAGCTTTGCTTCCGAGAAGAGAAGACCTATGCGTTTCGCTCCTGCAGTGACGATAAAGAGCTGATTCACACTGCCTAACACGGCCAAGCTCACTTTTGGCAGCACTCGGTATTCTTGCTAAATCCCCCAGCGCATAGATACGTGTGTCTAACTCCTCATCCGTTTTTGCCTCACGTAAAAAGCAACTCCTGGATCGCTGGATTGGGTGTTATTGTTTCGGTGATCGAATATTGTGAGAAGAGATCGCACCAATTGTGAGTTGCTGTGACCATAGAACCGATACTGAGTACCGTTTAGGAACAGCCCCGCTTTGAAGAATCGGATCATGTATTCCCTTGCAACTCGAGCAGGCTGTTCCGGAAACCTGAGTCCCTCAAATGATACTAGAACAAACTTTGATACATCGTCGGACTGGAGGATGCGGTTTTGTGGAAAGCGGATAGTGTCGATGCTGATCTGCGCGGGCTTGAATGAAACATGATAGCCAAACCCCTGCTGCCTGATGCGCGGTAGCACCTCTGAGAATACCCAAGATGTATCCTCGGGGGAGGGATTGTGGCGCAGAACTATGGGAGCCATAATGGTTGCAGGATAAGTGATGCTATCTGGATATCACGATTGGGCGGTCTAACCTTACGCATTCATGTGTGAGAAGAAATAAAGTCAGCGCTCACTTTCCACGGTCGGTGCCATGCTCGAACATAACCTGAATCCCTTCTACCAAACATCTTCATCCTCGCGTTGTACGGCTTCCTCAGTCCGGTAGGCAAATATCTAACATTGATCACAGAGTCAGTTGAACTGTCTATGGTTACCATGATCACCTCTGACTCCAGAAATACGACAGGGGGCTTTGATGGCTATCTTTGTCGTAGGCCCATCGTCAGCAGGCAAGACAACGCTGTGCAACGCACTCGTTGCAGAATTACACTTGGATCCAGTTCGACATATTAAAGAGGTCGCTAGGACTGTTATGCGCACACAAGGATTCTCGCGACATACCATTCAAACATATGAGATGCAACACGCCATTATGCTTGCACAACTCAAAGAGGAGGCCCGCGTGCTATCAATTCCACCAGACGAAACGTCCCTTGTTCAGCTGCTCAGCGACAGATCTGCGGTAGACCCGATTGCCTATGCATCTACATCTGAAAGCTCTTTCGCTCCTGAAGCGCGTGAAAAGCTGTTGCAAGAGCCGGGATTCATTGCTGCCCTGTCTATATATCGGAGGTCCCTGTTCGGTCAGTCTGTTTTAGCGGGACATCCTTGTTAACTATGACTCACTAAAATATTGACCTAGTGGTGTTACCACCCATTCCTGAATGGCTTGAGGACGACGGTGTTCGGTCATTGTCCGATCCTTCTAACTACTATGCTCAACTCTGCGACCTTTTGACAGAGTTGGGTATAGCATTCGTCGAGATTGACGAGAATATGAAGGATCTGACACGACGAGTCGAATTTGTGAAACACCATTTACTGGCTTCGAGGTGAGTGTCGCCGGTTGCTAGCGGCCTAGCAATGTCTGTTAATCGAGCACCAGCAGTACGAAACTTAGAAAGACAGGCGTCCCCGATTGTGGGGATGGATAACTAGGTAATTGTTCGAGGAGAGCGGCTTGAATTACATGTCAAGTTCAAGTTATGATTATTGAAATATTGACGAGTCATCCGCGATTCGATCCAGCGTAATCAAACCGGACTGATGGCAACCCGAACTGCACGTCGGAGTTTGTGACAGTTGCTAATTTGGACCCGAGCTACCACTAAGTACTCACGCCTTCTTTCACACCATCACACGCTTCCAATGTTTGAAGCGTATGCGTTGACTATGACCTGGTGAGTTATCCGAACATTCGGACGCTACTTCATAACCATGTTGTACGCCCGCCCGCCCAACTGGGGTAGCCATAACGAATATACTACCAGTGAGGCGGGATCTTAGGACTCGCGCCCGCCAAACTTGACATGCAGTGCTGAGGATTACTACTAATGACAGCTCGCAGCTATTCACTTGTAATGCTGTACGGCTGCATTATGGACTTACGCTGACCTGATATGTGAGTACCGGCCTCGCGTCGTACTCAGCGGCCTCCGACTCTCCGATGACGCTGTTTGGTACGTCGCGAAGTAGACTTCATACTTTCGAACACAACTAGTGTACTACGCACAAGCTAGAACCATTCTACGCTAATTACACCTTGCACTGGCCACCAGTTTGCCCTCTTTTGCGCACATGGGTAGCATGTACATCATACTTCTCACTGGAGTGTCGCTGGGCGTAGTGGTAATCTCCTCTAGGTCTGTCAAATCTTCGGAGAGGCCAGCAATGTCTCTTATCACATGTACGCACGCTGCTCGTTTTGTACAGACACATCACTGCATCTTCTTGTCATCTATCTGAGAAACCTCACAATTGGCAGTCTCTGCAATAGACAACGAGATCAGCTCGATGTGCATCACCTTGGAACGTCATGGAACGTCACCATGCGCAGAGGGGTAAGCCTTTCTGTGCTATACATGCTATGCCTTTGGCAGTTTTTGACAGCCGTTGTCGTTTTCGGCAGGTGCACTCTTGAAAAAACGAGTACAAACGACAAGCAACTGGTCTGGCCACCGAGGACCTCTGTAGACTACGATTTTGTGGTTCCAATGCTCAGAGATATACAATGACCTCTCAGCGTATAGAGCACCGGTAACTTCGGCATCCCAACCAGCCCACGAACGTAAACGGTTTCATTGGATGTCGATTACGGGCCGTTAGCACAGTGCTTCCTTTTCTCTTTCTTCGTAATCGTGCTGTATTGATACATTGTTCAAGGGGTTCTTCAACCGTCTGGCGCCAGCACACTTGTGGCCAGTCACTTGAGTGGAGGCTTCTGCGCCAGGGTCGGCGCAAGGACAATGTGGAGACTTGGGGACACCATCGATATCGTGTGCTCTACAAACCAGTGAATTAGACTCTTTGGTAACTAAAAGGTCCGTTACAACAGTGATACTCAAAGTTGACCCGATTCTGAGCGGGATTAGAACCACTGTGGCCAGCTTCGTCTCGTATAGCAAGTTCCTTTCGGTATAGTTAAGGAATGCGTCAAACCTTAACGGAAGCGGCATCTTTGCATTCCAGAGCCTTCGAGTGTCGTTGTGAACCTTAAGCTATAGGCTCGCCTTCAAATTATGTGAGATTCGTTATTTTTATCATCTCGAGCCGAGCCAGACCTACGCAGTCTGCGGCCTGGGACGTGACATCTACTGCGTCGAAGACAGATAGGCACGATTTGCAGACAAATTCATGTGAGTTCGCCCTAGACCGTCATGAATTTGAACGCAAAATGGCAACGAAACTAGATCGTCATTTGATTTGGTCACTACGTTCTATGCCCTCGACGCCTTCAGGCTGCACCCGGTGAAGCTCGGCCATCTACAGATCCAAACCCTCAGCCCATTCAAATCATTCACAACCAGAAACACTTACACACGCACGACACGTGCACGATAGGAAGCACAGGGTACCCTCATGCATACATGGCGTACACGGCACATAGGATCCTCGTTTGTGGCTCTAGGCACTGAACACCAAACAACGCATATGTCCTATACTTGTCAGTAGTGTTGAACTCGGCGGTGATCGCTATATCAATACACAAGTTTTCTCGAGCAGAAAAGTGAAATGAGGCCGTCCGGAAATGAAATGCAACGAACGGAAAGGGAGGCGATGGGACTTTTGTCTACTTGTCCGTCGTTGCCCGTTATGGGCAAGTAATGAGCTTCTGCGGAAGGCGACTAGGTTCGTTCGGCGAGTTGGGTCGACCGGAACGCAGAGTCATAAATGCGGCCTGCATCTTGGAGAAGTATTGGTGTTAGTAAATTTTCATAGCTGTTATAGGCCGCCACCACTACTATTACCGGCTGCAACTTGTCGCTTTGTACATCTGGAGGATTGGCCTACCAAAGCCGAAATGCAAAAGATGGGGCGGTTCGTGGTGCTTTTTTTCACGACACTGCTATATGACGTCAATAGATATCTTTATCAGCGAAATATGTCGTGACTCTAGGAGGACACCGCGATACAGCACGTTAGGAGAGACGCAAAGTGCGAGAAGCCGTCGTGAATGATCAATATCCTTGCTCGTACCTCACTCCGGCGGGAGTTATTGGCAGGGCTACACTCAAATTTTCAGCACCCTACTTGTGCGCAAGGCTAGCTAGTAGGCTCGGGATGGGTTGTCCGAGCGAGTACGAAGGATGACCTCATTGGCCTTGGCTAGAGCTCGGGGCAAACATTGAATGCGATACTGCACGGAACATCATCTCCGCTCTTGATTGTGGTATCATGCAAGAATCAAACATATGCCATTCTCACTCTGGATGAGGTCCTCGTCAGTGCGTCGATTATACATTACTCAAAGTAAACTCGCGGCCTCGGTGTGTACGACTTGGCATAACCTGAAGGTGCTGCAATGGAGCTGACAAGAGTAAGGATCAACTTGAAGTTCAGAATGTGGCTTGGAACGACGCACTCGAGTTCGTCGTTGTAATATTCCGCTCTCCGTCGGCGGATTCGTCACATACTGGCTTGCCCGACCTGTCGAGGACATAACTACTGGTTTGCATACTTTACCTTATATTTGACACTTACCCCGCATGCGTGTTGTAAGCTGAATGGTATTACTCCTGGATAGGCAATCTGATGGTAAGGGGCGGGCCGCGGGTACTGCTGTCGGTGAGAAAAGGCACGCTGATTCGTCGAGCCGGACATCAAAGCTATGACCACCGTGCCGTGTCATTGCACGAGGATCGCAGATCCCATCGAGGCTGCTGTCCGTAAGGGGCAGCGAGAATCTATCGTTCCCGCCCTACATACCTTGCGAACCTGAATTCGGCAATGCACCTGGGAGTCAGCCGTGCCGTTACGTAGACAGGCGCATGGATCTGATTGTCTTTACGCAGTAGAAATCATAAATAGGGCTGTGTTTTGTAACGAATTCGCTTAAATTCAGTCGCATCAGTACAACGATGACTGTGGATTATACTTTCTCACCGACAATAGAAAAGGCTGAAGAGCATATACCACGTTTGGGTCTGTTGTGATATGGAGATGATGACCGCCGCCGTGCCCAATACTCCGACGTCGCATTACCCAGTCGCACGGAGTGGGCAATCAGTACCCTAGATTCCTCGTTACGATATTACCATAGTCACGAGCTGGAGGCAGTACTGAATGCGGAACCAACCCGACAATTTGCTAGTTTGGCGTTTATCCGCTGGAAACGATGCGCTCTCTGCGTGCCGCGTGAGCTATTGACCACATACCGATGAACGACAGCGCACTGTAGCAACGGAAGTAGCAGTAGACATGCTGTGTCGTCGTATGAGGAATGCTGTGCCATAGGTGTCATTATGGCGATGGGACAGAGGGACACGACTGGAGAGGGACTTACGGAGGTTAAGAGGATGTCAGAGTATTATACTCTGAATATGTCCTCATCTGTGCTGCTTACTGAGGATAGAGACTTTCCCTCCGGTATCGGAACTGTGCATCAGGATGGGAGAGAGCCCACCAGCACGCGGAGGGCAATATCCTAGCGATATACAATTAGTGGATCTGGCGGTGATGCTACAGTCGGCTACGTCGCGCCCACAGCTGTCCGACACGTTTGTACCGTAGGCGGGCTGCACAGGTTATTGCAAAGGGTGGCCAAGCCACCGCATGCATGCGAGATTGTCGAGGCAGCGCGCCCCGGCGGGAATGGTGAAAGAGCGGGGAAGTGGCGGATCGCATCACGGAGAATCGCTCACGTGACGAGCCCCCGCCGTGCTTGGTCGGATTCGTCGGAAGGGGTTGCTGCTTGACCTTTCATGTCGAAAGTGTCAAGAACTGTCTATTGCGTTCATCGTTGTCTGTTAGTGTTAGTTGATCTTTGTAATGAGATCAGGATGCTTTATCACCCATCCTCCATGGGACTGCAGAAATCCGGCTCTAGTCGGAGAGAACGTCAGAGATGGACCCATCCATTCTCGCAGTGCAATTGCATGGAACGGCCGTTCTGCTCGCCGAATCATCGACTGGGAAAGCTGTCTATCTCCTGTGAGTGCGATTACTGTCCCAAATCCCGCGTTAACTACATTCAGACGAATTCCCATAGTCTAGAGCTTGCTGTGCCGTGCGCGTGAGTATTTTCGTCATAGCAGTCAATCCAACGTTGATCTCACATGAAATGCTTAGGAATGTGTCCTCTTATCGTCCGCTATTTGTGTGTTGAGAACATCCGACGCGGTATGTCAGAGCGGAACTCTCAAAACGGGCGGCGTAGTTTCTGAGCTTGAACTTGCGGAGGCGCAGTGCCACGAAGAAGAAAAATGCGCTGATGGTCTCACAAGGCAATCTGAAGGTCAATTAACGTTAGCAAAAGATTAGATAGGACGCCATGCCTCCCGCGGCAGAATCTTCGGCAACTAATAAGGGTCTTGGACGAATATTTGCAGAGCCCTGTCCCCTAGCGCTGGCTGAGATCTCCAGTTTACTTGACGGAGTTCTGCGATGTTGTTTCATTGCCCGCCCGTATGACCGACTGTTCTTTCTGCAGCACAATGACCCAGGCTCTTGGGATTCGATATCAGACCCTGTCCTGGTCAGGCGTCGCCCGCAGAGAGCCCGGCCGACCGACCAATCGCCTCCTGGCTTAATTGATGGTTGGTGATCGCCTCGTTAGAGATGGTATGTCTTGACGCTCTGCCAAAGTGACGTGGTTCTTTCGAGCGCGAGGCCTGGCATCTGCATCAAGCTTTTACGCCCATATGTTGTCCCTTTACCTTATTCATTTTCCTGTACAGATGCGCGTATTATCGAGATACTGACATGATCCCAGGCGCTTTCCGACCCTGGCATGGCCGGAGTGTAAAGGCAGATGCCAGGACGACTACAAGAACCAACCGTCTTTCCAGCAATCCCATCACTTCACCCTTCCCCTCATTGCACAGGTACTGTACTGTGATTCCCGCATACCATGTATCCTCAGGAAGACATTGTCCAACCCCGCGACAGACGCGCCTGGACTGAAGAGGAAGATGAGCTCCTCCGAGCCGCCATCGAGAAAGGTACGGTCTTCATCGTGTGTATTACACCATGTCTATTATACTGATGAATATAATCGCCCCTCGTTCACAGAGGACGCAGAAGCCAATCCCCCATCTAAGTGGCATGCTATCGCAAAGCACATACCCAATCGCACCAACAAAGACTGTCGGAAGCGGTGGTGGGCCCAGATGGCCACCCGCGTCTCAAAGGGTTCATGGAGTGCAGATGAGGATGAGCGTCTCTTTAGCGCCGTGGAAGAGCTCGGTACCAAGTGGGCCGCAGTCGCCAGCCGAGTGGGCACCCGGAACAGTGGTCGTACGTCGTAATTCATGTTGTTTCCAGCACCAGTCTCGACCCGAGCTTACACTCACCGATTTGTAGAGTGTGCTAAACGATGGAATGATGCTCTCAACCCCGCAATTGATAGAAGTGGTTGGACTCCAGAAGAAGTGAGAATCACCGGCCTCATGGTTTCAATGCATCTCACTGACCATACATTATCGTCTTTTCCCAGGACCAACAGCTTCTTCAAGCGGTCGAGGTCCAGGGTCATTCTTGGGCGAACATCGCCAGAACCTACCTGCCAGGCCGCACGGGGCTTGCAGCTAAGAACAGGTTATTATCACGTTGCTATCATTACGTATCAGCATGAGCTCATTGTTCTGTTCAGATACAACCACCTAATCCGCGGCTCTTCTGACCGCTCACCTTCCACGAGAGCGCGGAGAATGTCCGCAGCGACGGCGATGAGGCGGCGGAACACTCGGGGGTCGTCCACATCGTCGACTTCATCCCCCTCTTCGCCGCGGTCGACCGTTACTCCACCACCGTCATCAAGTAGTGGTTCGTCGAGTCCAGGTAGCTCGGGGACACCGCCAACGCCCGACGTCTATCCGTTGCATCAGCCGCTCGATTATATGGGTAACTGGCACCAGCTCAAGTCCGAGCCGTCGTTATTTGACGATGTCCCAGGGCTGACCCACTCCGGCTCCACATCGCGCTCATCTCCATCCTTCTCCTACTCTGCATCGTCTCCGACGGATAGCCAACTGAATATGTTCATGCACCCCTCTTTCGGCGACTTCCTCGACCCATCAATAGACCCATCATCGGCGCTCGCTACGCTATCTCCCACGACGCTCTCTTTAGCTTCCTGCAGTCCTGGAGCATTGCTCCCCGAAACGGTTGATCCTTGGTCGGCGGTGCAATACCCTTTCACGGACTTCAGCAGCCACGGCCTTTCTATGGAACCTCCACAACTGACGCCGTCCATGTCGAGCACGAGCACAAACAGCGTAAACAGCACACCTTCACTCTGTCAGCCGCAATATACCAACGCCGGCTTGACTCTCGGACGGTATATGCATTCTATGCAGCAGGAGCAGCAGATCGCCTTCAGCCAATTTGGGGCTGGTCCAGGTGCAGCGGCCGCTCTGCAGGACAGGACGACGATGCACCTATTGCAGCAGCAGATTGATCCACATGATCATGCAGCCACATTAGGTCTTGGACTATGTGATCCCTACGACGTCAGCTCGTCGCTGCACCAACACGCCTTCCGTGCTTCACACTGAAGCGGGACCAGACACGATTCTTGATATGAATATGGTGAGTTGGTTTAGCTTGCCTTCTGACATGAGGACGATCTGACTAATGCATGCCGTTTCTGTCATCAGGGCTTTGCATCAAAACGGACACATCCTCTGTAGTATAGATTTCTCTCCACGCATGCACGTGTATTACCTGCTCTTCATCGCCTCCTACCATTTATGGGGGTCTTCCGGTGGCCTTGTCTTTATACCATGTCTCTCACGAGCACTATCATTATGCCACTCATTCCATATATCATGTACTTGTAGAGCCCATAGAATGTACCTACGTCTTTTAAGTAAGGGTCTAGTGTCATGCAATCATAGACATCTACATCTACTTGGCGTGCTTCTATGAGATCGCCGGTATGGCTCACGTCTACTTATACTATACCGGTCGAGTGGTCCGAATAGATAGGATTTTTGAGTTTGTGTTGAACCACCTCAGCATGACCCGGGGCAGGCACATTGATTGTATGAAAGACGTCCAAGACATAACTAGACGCACATTAATGTCAACTAGCCCGGGTCGATGGCCACCAGCTTCGCTGATGGAGGCCTGTTGATGACAGTAATCCGTGTACTGTAGTTGTAGTCGACTACATGATTTCAAGCGTCATGTATTTTTGTTTACCTCCAATCATTTACTGCATAGATTGACTTTAAGAAACAAATGACAAATCCATGATCAGTATGCTTCAGTATGACAGAAATATCACACGAGAATGCGGCATATGGTGTGTTTAACGTTTCTATTCGATACTTCCTATCAACCAAGTTTGTCAAGTTATTTATGGCTATCTGATTGACGTTTCCTTGCAACATCTCAGTGGATGAGAGAGCGCATGTTGAACGATTGCCATGAAGGATCGCTTCAGTTACGCTTGGTCTGAAATAAACCGGGTGGCTCACGGTGTACCGTGACCGTAACTGATTGTGAGTGCATTTCAAGCGTAGCCATATCGAGACGCATCAATTCCGAGAACTTCGGGATGCGAGGCGCCGGAGGCGGTAGCCATGCGCCACAAAGGCCGGTCTCATTCCAGCGACTTTGTGGCGTAGAAGAGACCGTACGCCACTGATCCGTCGCCCGCCATCGGCCGTCGTGGCACGGACTGCACCGGCGATAAGGCTGTGGTTGTGCGCAGTGCGTAGTTCGTCGTTGCACGCATTAACGAGCGATGCGCTTGTGCAATCTGTCGCCTCGCTCGCTCACTGCATAACACCGTTGGCTAGATGCGCAGTCGAACGCACACGGAAAAACGGCGTGCGATTACCCTGCAAACCAATCATCATCGCTCCGCGGTCGCACATTCTGTGGAAGTCCAGGGCAACCGATGATTCAATTGAAAACAAGGATCCAACTGGATTTGGCATTGCATAATAACGGCGGAAATTACTCACGCGGCCCACAGTCGAACCGTGCGGAATGCATAAGGTGCGTGTCAGCGACAACCAAGTGACCATTGTGCTTACACACATTCATAAGTTGGTATCCGTCTAGGCATCGATAGGCCATAGATCGCGTAGCAGTCGACGTCACATTAACATGTCGTGCGTAGCAAGGCAAGAATACAGGAAGCTTCATTCATTTGGTTCCTCCGATAACCTTCGTGGTTAAGGCGCGTGCTGCCCAGCTGATTACTTATGCTTGCTAATGGGGTAGTAGGATCGTCGTTGACTTGTAAGGCCTAGTATCTACGTCAGTCAGAAGCACCCCCGGTAGAAGTTGAGATGCGCTTTGGTAGCCTTGCTCATCGTGTTCGACGATGATCAGCCCGACTGGGTGGTAAGCGTCTACTGAACGCAAGAATGGCGGCCATCAGACATCCCATCAAAACACACGGGTACAACCGAGTATACTCATCAAATAGCGCCCCATCCCGGTGGTGATTTGTTTTCGTGTTTTCGACATTGCCATTCACTGCATCGCCTAGTACTGCTAGCTTCCTGGATACCAGGGTCATCGCCGACATTAGCATACTATTATGATCGTGGTAGATGAACCCGCAACATATCGACGGATCGCAATGCTGGCATGCCGCAAACCCGCATTCCACATGTGTGTCGGCCCTGTAGCTGTCATGCAGTAATACCCCCGAGGTACATTCCCTATTGCTGATTTAGCGTTTATGGACTGACTAGTCTTATTATCTTTTCCGTCATTTACGGAGTTGATGTTGTTCCCGAAGGGCGAAATAGCACAATGCATAGGCATTCATCCAACCCTATCAATCGCACCTACTAAAAGCTGCATAGTACTTGGATTTTCCATCGAAGCCGTGCCTTGGTACCATCAGGTGTAAGCACGGAAAGTGTATGATCTTCTCAATCATACCACGGAGAAATGAAATGTGGCTGACGGTCTATACCCTGTAGTTTTGATGGGTTGAGGGACTGCGTGCCGAGCAACGTGCATCGCAGAATATAAATGCACATCGCAGTCAACTCGGTAGCAGGACATCCCGACTCATATCAATTTCAGGGTCACCCAAAACCATGATATTTGCATACTGAAGAACATTGAAGAACATCAAAGACAACCTACTGAGCGGCGTCTGGGTGGGGGGTTTGCTTATGGAGGGTGATCATGAGAGATCTAGTTGACGGAATCTGTCAGGACTGAGCAGCACTGCCCGACAACGTTGACCCAATTGGTTCCTTCCCTCGCTTCGACTAATGTACGTTGCGGTCGTTTCACTCGCGTATGGTGGCTGTGAACTCACGAAACGCCGCCAGTGCCCACATATAACCAAGACCACCAATCTGCGTGGTCCGTGAACGATTAGCTTTGCTCGCATACGGACCGAGTATATTATACATCTAACCCTGGCAGGTACAATCATAGGAGAGTATCCACAATTTGCTTACTCTGACGGTTGTCGTCAGGACAGTCATACTGCTGATTCCGTACCGGTCGTGTATGAAGAGCCTAGGGCAATAGCAAAATCCCCTCTTTGGAATGTTACTTGCGGGTAGCTCGACGCCACTGACGTTCATATTGATGCACTAATTTGTACGGATAGATCAGCCCGTGTACCAAGTCTACCGTACAGGCCCAGGACTCTTACGCAGTAGTTTCGAGGATATCGAAATACAGTAAATTTGATAAATTCGCATTCCGTCGTAAGCGATTCTGAACAGTTATCCAGCAGGCTGATATACACAAGTACATCGTTTTCAACAGCCCACGCGAGTATGAACATGCTGCGGTTTTCAATTCCAGGACATGAAGGCCACCAGCAGCCAGTCTACCACCCAACTTGTAGACAGCTCGTTATAGACACTGTGACAAATGTCTCTGAACCAATTCGTCAATACGCCTTCTATGCAGGCGCCCGATTGTCTCCCCGGGAGAAGCTTGCTGTCGCCTTCCGAATTCTAGCACTATCGCCGGCGGTACCAGGCCCTTTTCCCGAAGTAGCCCACGCGCCCTTTGATTACCGTATGTCACGGTCCCGCGGCCGACATCCTCGAGCAAATATAAACGCTGACGTAGTTTGCCGCTTTATCAATGGGGGCTTCGGTTTGTTCTTCACTAATATTAGCGTTTTGAGACCAATTCCACGGGAGCTTAGCTTGGTATATAACGTATCGCCTACATGGTGCCAGCGAGCAGAAATCCAGGGTGTCAGGCCCCCGTCAATACGGCCTCTGTATATGATAGCTTCCCATCTTCATCGATAGAGCACGTAGGAAAATAGCACACGGATGACAGGTTAGTGATATTTCGACCTGATAACCATGTGTTGACGATAGATCACATTGCACTCAGATACAGTTGCTTCCCGCGAACAGTATAGTAAACCCTTTCTTTCCCAAGGCCGATCAGTAACTGACTACTATGCATGCCCTGTAGGTCAGGCTTCTACGTAGGGCCAAATCATCTTTGTTCGTTGAGCGTGCAAATTACCGGACATAGTCATTGAATAATTGCCTAGGTCTTCGAAGTGGTGTCAGAACCAACTGCTACTACAAGGTACGAGTCGAAAGCTTCTATCTGAGGTACCATCTGTCATGGAGGCTCAGCGTGCATCCCGTCGGATTCGACAACAGCGACAGCGACCCCGAGATGGAATAGGAGACGGACTGGGACGGACAGTCTCGGACGTTTGAGGTATCCTCCGAAATGTTCTTGCGGTGCTATCCGGACGACCAGCACTTTCGGGCTCATTCTAGAGGATTATCGCGAACGCCAAGCGGGGCTCTCACCCAACCAGAGGTCCCGAGGTCGCACAGGTGTCAACATCCTGGCATGTCACTGACATAAATCCTTTGTTCTTCCTCGACACCAGCGGCAGCTGCGCTGGATCTTGCGGTGAGTTTAAAACTTCATTTTGAGCGAGTTCGAGCTGGGATAGACTATAGGATGATGTGCACTATATATTTCTGCCATTGACCTATGAGCTGGACGCAGGCAGTGGGTTCTGCAGGTTCTTCAATGAACGTTGACCAGCGAACCTTTTAAGCTTTCGTCGAATCCCGTGGTTCTGGCGCCTCTTTGCGCCACGAAGGCTTCTCCGATCGAGCCCGACTGCTTCCGTCGGGACTGTGGTCTAGGCTCACGTGATGGTGGAACTGCCTTTTATGGCTATCGGCTTAGACTATCCGACCGACTCCTCTTCGGTTTTACGCTTCGCCTGGAACGCTGGGTCTAGGGAACGATGAAACCAAGCCAGATCGGTCACCGACGAGCGAGAACAGGGCTCCGCATACGTCCGCGCAATATTCGTATATAACTCTACGTGCGCTCATGATGGCGTCCTTACACAAATCTATTTCCTCCTGCCTGCAGGACGGTCCAGCATCGGATCCGTTCAACCCCCACCCTTACCTCAATAATCAAAAAAGCCCAAAAAAACTCCACCGCCATGTTCCCCTCTCACCCCTCTCACCCCTCTCATCCTTCCACAACGGTGCCCGGGCTGTCCAGCAGCGCAGCGAGCACCGACTTCTCTCACGACAATGTTCCGAGTATGGTCGCCACCCCTTACGAAAGCAGAACGAATATCCAGGACCCCCAGCTCTCACACCATGACCCAAATCGACCTGATCTTTCATTCCCATTTCAGTCGACAAACATAGAGCAGGGTGGTTTCACAGATGAATATCGTACTGTAACGAAGACGGGTTTCATGAACGCAAACAATGCGTTGCGGCCCATTCCGACGCACATGTCAAGCCCTCCACTAGCTCTCCTCGATCCGGAGAAGGCACGAAATCTCAAGCGAACAAAGCTTGTCACCTTCGTTCCAGAAGATCCCGAGGATCCTAGAAACCATTCGAATTTGTGGAAGTGGTGTAAGTACAGCTGCGTTTGGCCTCCAATGATTGGACGTATACTAAATTACGTTTTTTGCTTAGATGTCACCGCTGTCTGCGCATGGTCTGTAGTCGAGGTAGCATTCGCCAGTGCCGTCGTTACCGGTGACTTTAAAGATATCATGAGCGAATTCCACATGGGCGAGGTTGTAGTGGCCTTGTCTGTGACTCTTATGGTCTGTGGATTCGGTGTTGGACCTCTTATATGGTCTCCTTTGGTACGTCATCTATCACTATTCTTCAGAAGTTCTATTTACTGACGCTGTGAGTAGAGCGAACTCTATGGTCGCCGATTGCTCTGGATCATCCCATCCATCGTCTATGTCGGTAAGTCTTCTCGCTACAGCTCCGTCATGCATCACTGCTAATAATTTCGACACTAGTGTTCATTATCCCTTGCGCCGTCGCAAAGAATATCCAAACACTACTCATCTGCCGTTTCCTCTGTGGTTTCTTCGCCTCAGCTCCGCTGACGCTCGCCGGTGGAACGATCTCCGATATATGGGATAACGAGGAGCGTGGCTTCGCCATCGCGCTTTTCGCTGCTGCCCCTTACGGTGGGCCTGTCCTTGGTCCCATCGTCGGTGGTTTCGTTGGTGAAAACGCCGGTTGGAGATGGATCTTCTGGGTCCAGCTCATCTTCGCTGGCGTCATGACCATCTTCAAATGCACAATCCCCGAAACATACGCCCCCAGAATCCTGAAACTCAGGGCTCGGCGATTGAGGAGGGAGACTGGCGACCGTAACATCGCGACTGAACAGGAACTTTTCGGTCTGTCGCTCTCTGAAATGCTTCTCGATACCTTGCTTCGTCCTTTTGGTGAGTTCTTTGTATCTTATCGCCCTTCTATCGAGGTGATCCGCTAACATGTCTTCTCATAGCCATGCTCGTCACAGAGCCTATTCTTCTACTACTATCTCTATACATCGCTCTAATCTACGGTCTGCTGGTAAGTTTTTCAGAAGCGTCTAGTAAAACCTTAGAGGTCTCATCTTCGTACACAGTACGCCTTCTTCTTCAGTTATCCCGTCGTCTTCGGTGGTAATTACGGTTGGGACGATGGTCGTGTCGGTCTGACATTCATTTCCGTCTGGATTGGTCTCGGCCTCGCCCTGTTCGTCACTCCAAAGTTGGAGCAAGACTACCGTGCTCGAATGGCTCGCAAAGGCGGTCACGCAGATCCCGAAGATCGTCTCGTTGGTATGATGGTCGGCGCTATCTGGGTGCCAATCTGTAAGTCACTGTTTTTCCAACATCGCTTAACGTTCATCACATACTCATCGCCGCCGGCACTTTGACAGCCCTCTTCATTTTCGGCTGGACGAGTCCCCCATATGTCCAACCTGGAGGCGGAAACTGGGTTGGCCCTGTCAGCTCCGGTATCCCATTTGGCTTTGGAAGTGAGTCGTAATCTTATTCCAATTCATGTATGTGCCGACGCTAAATGTCATTTTGTAGTGGTCACCATCTATTTCTCTGCCAACGCCTATATCATCGACGCCTTCCCTGGCTACGTCGCGTCAGCCCTTGCGGCTAAGACAGTGGTGCGTTCCGGCTCTGGCGCTGCCATGCCGCTCTTCATTACTGCCATGTTTCACAACCTCGGCAACGGCTGGGCGGCCAGTACTTGGGCATTCATCTCACTCGCTATGGTAAGCATGATCCCGCGTCACATGCCTCGAGGCTCTCAGCTAACGTGATGTTTTCAAGCTCCCCATTCCGTTCCTCTTCTACCGGTACGGTAGGGCTATACGTGCGAAGTCAAAGCGTGCTGCGGCGTAATAGCCGTGTTCCATCGGATGATCTGTCTCTTTCTCGTTTCGTTGTTTTCCGGGTTTTACGCATTGTCTACAATCGCCGGTCGTATACCACTCACTAATTATCCCCTCGCACTCACACCATTGACCACTTGCACTACTATTCTTCCCACCACATATACCTTACCCCACACGCCATCCCCTATTCCTTCGCATCCTCCATATCTTCTATTTACGTTCCATTCCCTTCCATAGACGTTTGTAGACCACATCTTTTCTGTCTCTCAATCACAGCTAGTGCTAGGCCACCGCATTGTATCAAATAGGGTTCTTTCCGTAATGAACTTCTGTTTTTGTCGAAACGATTGTGCGATGAATACGTGTGCAGCATGTGCGCGCATCGCCCTGGGGCGCCGCGGAAACAAGCCCATACATAATGGTCTCTGAACGGAACGCGAGGGTGCCTCATAAGTAACTGCAGCCCTGAGCAGCGCTACTAGAAGGGTGCGTTGTGACGGAAGGCTGTGTGGTCAGTGATTCTGATTCGGCATAACTGATTGGTATTTAGCATGCGAACAGCTACTTCTTCCATCTAATGAAGGATATGCGACCCTTACGAGCCATGAAGGCCCTCTCAATCATCCGTGGTGAACATCAAGCCACCACGTAATGCGGGAAATGGGCAGCCGCACAGTTAACCTCAGAGGGCTGTTTTCTGGTCCACCTTTCGCAACATCCAGGAGTGAAATGTACTGCCAGAGGCTACTTACTTCGTAATACAGTCCAAAGGGTCAAGCGAATGGATCTTCCAGCATTGAACGTTGAACGTTGAGTACAATGCGTGATTGATCGATTGCGCACATCCTCGTAGAACAGATACATCATAGACTCTCCGGCAATTTGCTGCGTCTAAACTTGATTCCCTTCAACATTGTATTGAAGCTCGGGGAGCAATATGTTCCCCCGTTTTCCCTACCATAACGTTCCTAGTACGCCGAAATATCGAAGCTTAGTCGGTGGAGAAAAGGTACGGAAAGTTCCCTACACACTCACCTCGTGATTATCTACGCGCTGGTTTGAGAACGTGCGAATTCGTCTTCACCCCCTCAAATGACCTCAAGAAGGCCGCGCGATACCAGCGGGGAGAGTTTGTTCTCAACGAGCGCCGCGACCGCTGAAGTAGCCTCGTCTCCCACGTTAACGTTCGATCGTTGCCTTATCTCAAATACAACGGATTCCAGCGCATCCAACCGACTGAATTCATTCTGCAGCCGCCGCCAGTCGAGGCTCTCCAGGTGTCCTCGGAGATGCGACGGGTCTCCGCTAACAGAAAGGACAATGGTCACCCGTTCGACGGTCGGAGATGTGTGGGAAAGGATTGGAGAGACAGAGCATAAACACCATTGACCGGTGAAAGTGAAGACGTCACCGAAAAGGTGTGTGCCTGATGTCCAAACATGTAGGGTGAGGGCTTTGAGGGACGTTAAAGAGGCGAGTTTCAAGGATGACCAAATGGATTCGTTTCCTGAATAATAGTCCGGTCAGCTTACTGAGAATATCAGACCTGAGGAATTCCTCGCACCCACGGCTGCCAGCTCCTCCATGTTTGAAAGATCCAGTGATAGGTCTGTCAGATTAACGTCCTCCACAAAGGAGCCAGCAAGCTCAACATGAGTCCGGCAGATACACCGTACGAAGACTCTGGATAAATCGTGGAGGGACACTTTCGCCCTGAGGGTATTGAAGAAATCTTGATCGGGGAATGAACCATGTTCGACGGGTGCGCTAATATCCAATTCCTCGAGACGCAGCCGCGGAACCCCATTCTCACTGGGTGGCTCCATGATCCTGGAATATTTGATACGCTCCAACTTGAGGGACCTCAATGAGGAGAACGTTGATAGGGCCTCGAAAATATCATTTACCAGACAGGTACGACCATGCACTCTGTCCGATCTGAATCGACGCAGAACAAGTGAAGTCGACGATTTGTCGAGACGGGGCCAGCTGGCGAGTATTGGTTCCCCATTCTCCCCAAAGCTGTACGCGCGCTCCCAGATAACGTTGTCAAGTTCGAGATTGCGAAGGCACGGAAGCCTCTGTAGGATCTGGGACAAAAGGAAGGGTCCGATGCATTGGGTAGCATCAGCTCCGTCACCCTGAAGACCCAGCGAGTGAATATAGACGCATATATCTGGCGAGCTCTGGATAAAAGCGAGGAAGTCCGAGAACGTTCGGCCGGACTTTGTATTGTTTATTCGAAGAGAGTAGAATAAATGGTATCGGGTGGCCTGCAACCATGATGAGCATATGACCGAGCAAGTCAGGAGGGTAGGGATGTCGTCGTGGAGTTGATCGAGTATAGCGTCAGTGAGTTCCATTGGTAGCTTTGGTGGAGACCCTCCAATGTCGTGTTGCGATTCGTCCATGCCCTCAAACGATTGTGGTAGTCGTGGTCGAACGTGAGTGGCAGGTTATGATATACCATCAAGGCAATACAGCAATTTAACTTTCAGTCCTCGCGACTTGTGTTCTACGTGCCGTGATCGATGAGGCTGCAGAAAATGGAGATGTACCATTTACGTACCAGGTATTTCCGCGCAGCCTCCGTATACTGATAGCCACGTCCCAACGTTTATGATGCATAATACGCTATGTTTCCATAGTAAACATTAAATTGATTTCTAGTCCACGAAGTCAAAGATCTGAGGATTGCTCACTGCTACTACCCCACTAATGTCTACACCTCGGGACGCTGGCGAAGAAGATCCATGCGGTGTTAAGTGACCCTGACATACACTGCTTTGAATTAACCGCGGATTATTCTTACGGGCAAAAACACTCACGTTTCTCCGACGTAATCACTGCTGATCCCGCCGCCAAAGCCAGCCGTAAGTACGCGTAAGTTGTTGTGCTCGATATAGAAACTGGAAAGGCAACCGTCGTTGTGGTTGTGGTTGAAGAGAAAGAGACTTGGACGACGAGTGCGACGCTCTCGAAAGCACTCGGTCCGACACGACCGAAGACTTTCACAGGGATTAGCCATAGGTGGGGTAATGCTCACACACAAGCATCGACGTCGTGCTCGATATCGGATAACAATCATAACATGCAAACACGACTTGTTTCACAACGTCGACGTCGGTCGTAATGGCGTCCAACCAGCTCGATGTCGCGCGTGCACGGTCAGCGTTTCCTGCTCTCAAAGACGCGAGCTACATCTACGCAGATAATGCAGGAGGATCGCAATGCCTAGCTAGTGTTGTTGAGAAACTCTCAGACTATCTTTTGAGGACCAATGTCCAGCTCGGAGCCGATTATTCTGTGTCTGTGCAGAGCACGGCGCGAGTCGGGCAAGGACTCGAGGCAGCAAGAGAGCTTTTCAATGCTGCTAGCACCGAAGAGGTCTCGTTTGGAAGTAGCTCGTCCATGTTGGCAGAGAATGTAGCTCGTGCCATCGATGCAGATATACTGGACGGAGAGGAGATTATAGTCACAGGAGAGCATGAAGGTACGTTGGCTTACAAACTTCTGTTGAGTATCCCAGAAGAAACCGAACTCATCTTAATCCTTACAGCTAATGGTGGGCCGTGGAAGAAACTTGCAAAGCGTCGCGGATTGACCGTGAAGTTCTGGCATGCGACACAAATCGCAGAGTTCCCAAACAATCCTTATGCTGTTGCTCTCCAGGTCGACACTTTGCTGCCTCTTATTACGACAAAGACACGCCTCATAGCGTTCACAGGCTGCTCCAATCTCCTGGGAAGCGTAGTGCCCGTGAAAGCTGTGACGGCGGCCGCAAGAGCCAAAGCCAAGGAACTCGGTGTTCGAAAGCTTGAAGTTTCTATTGATTGTGTTGCGTACGCACCTCACCGTCGGGTCGATGTGCAGGACTGGGACGTAGACTATTGCATATTCTCCCTCTACAAAGTCAGTATCTTTTACTCTTCCATTAGTATATAATATATTTGACTTACGCAATAATGTTACAGGTGTATGGACCACATATCGCTACTCTATACACTCGCAAGCAAAGTGTCCAAAATTCCCTCTCCGCCTTGACACATGACTTCCTTCCATTCGATTCTACTTCACTCAAACTCCAACCAGGCGGTCAGGGCTACGAACTTGCCTATGCCGTCACCGCGATCCCAGAGTATCTACGTTCCCTTGCTCCATCAGGTACCCTAGAGGACGCATTCAAGTCCATTGCAGACCACGAGCAGTCTCTCGTACAGCCCCTCTTAGCCTACCTAAAAAGCCAAGAAGCCAGAGGTGTACACATCGTGGGAGACGAGAATGCCGGCTTATCACGGGTGCCCACGATCTCCTTTGTTGTGCAGGGTGAGAGGCCGATTTCGAGTCGGGATGTCGTGAAGGTGTTTGATAGTAAGGGGAACGTATGTCTTCTGTCCCTGCCCGTTCTTACGTGTCCTCACGTGTTCTAACCAATACACGTTCGCAGATTGGTATTCGCTATGGACATTTCTATGCATACACCCTCGTGCAACATCTCGAGCCGAAGCTTGACCTGGCGGATTCGGTCGTCCGGATCTCTTTAGTCCACTATAACACCGTCGAGGAGGTCGAGACTATCATCAGTATTCTCAAGGAGATATTAGAGGCATGATGACCCCAAGATGGAGGAAAGCAGCAATGTACAAATATATATGACCTGAACCCTTCTAAACAACACAATCAAGCTGCTATGCATTTTTGGATGATGGATGAGGAAGAAATGAATGTGCGGTGTCATTAGTGCCTACGCCGTACATCCGACGACTTGAGCCTTCATCTCTCAACTCGGGAGGCCTTGTGTACTGAGCTCACGAGGTGTAGTATCGTCCCGATATTATGGAGGCCACGCGTGGCTGGCCACACTGAAGCTGTCGTCGGCCAGAAATCCAGCTCAAAGGCCCAGGTCGTTGCTGTGTGATTGTAGATGTCGTACAGCACCAACTTACAGGATGATAACAGCGTTACGTCCCTGATACTGGGGAAATTCAAAGTGAATTTGAAGACGGCCGAGACTAACTCGAATTCTCTGGGAGATAGATTTACCATTAGATGTACAGTATCAAAGCCTTGGGTCACTACTACAGAGTATAGTACATGCATCTCTTAATCCGTACGAGTATCCGGGTAAGCTGTATAGACGAGCCCATAATGATCCACAAGCTACACAAACCTCTGTTCTTTCCAATAATCCACATACTTGATCAACGTCTCCTCTTTTACTTCCTGTGAGTCGGCCAGCGTCTTCGATATCATTGTTGCCATGGTTGTGTCCAGCACGACCTGTCCAGTCGCCATTCTCAGGAATTCCTCCTCCAGGAACGGCACAATCTTGACACAGGGGTTATCCTCTGGTCGACCATGGTTCTCGATGAGCTTCAGCCAGTCAGAGAACGAGACACGCTCAGAGCTTGCAGAGGAGAGCCCAAGACGAGACGCGAACGTCGTAAGAATGTGCGACCATGGTTGTCGGACAGGATTCTCGAGGTGGATGGCTGAGCTGCTTGGTATATCTGTGGCGAAGAGGAACTCAGACATCACATTGGCAGCTCGGTTTACGGGTGTCCATGAGGCTGTCTAAAGGGATTTGAGTTAGTAAAGCACGAAACATCAAAAAGTAAGAACTACGACATACCCCTTCGATTCGAGGGATCTTTCCAACTGCTACACACGACTTGACGATCATAGGGATGTGTTCAGCGACATTCCACGCGCCAGATGTCTCTGCACCAGTCATCTGGCCGATACGGACGTTCGTGGCTACGAGCTTGTCAGGATACCGACGTGAGGCCTCTTCGAACATCCCCTCACAGACCCACTTGGCTTCGGCATAGCCAAAGTGATCTACCGCTGCAGGGTTGGCAACAGAGGTTTCTGGGACAATGGAGGATCGGTCGGCCAGGAGCGGGTACCGTCCAACAACTGCAATCGAAGAGGAGAAGAGAATTCGGATGGGCTGAGTACGGTGAGAACGAAGACCGAGCTTGATTATGTTGAGGGACGCTTCGAGGTGGGGATTAAAGGACGTGAGAGAGCGGTTAAAGTCCATTGGCCACGCTAAAGAAGTTGCTCATTAAGACTGAAGGAGCATTTACGGGAAGGGAATGCTCACCGTTGTGCATAATATGGGTGATGTTCTGAAGGCTTGAATATGTCTTATCGTCAAGGCCAAACTGAGCAGCTGATAGATCGCCTTCGTGCAGTTCGACCTTATGCCAGTACTCTCCGAATGCGACACCGTGCTTCCTCAATCCTTCCTCTTGACGTTCACGTATATTGCCTCCCCGACGATTGAGTGCGTGAATCTGGACGACGTGCGGCGAAGATGCAAGAACATAGAGCAAAGCACTCCCAAGACTACCAGTACTGCCAGTGAGTAGCACTATTGCACCTTCTGATGGAGAGGGCGTAGCGGCTCCCGGAGCTACAAAGACATCCGATATAGAGGCAACTTTCTGCACCCAGGCATCCCTGGTCCGTCGTAATTCGGCCAACCTATCGTGCGATCGTTCTTGCTTGTCGTGATAGAAGCGCAACAGTGCATCAGACAATAGCTGCACCGACGAATTCGAGTAGACAATATCCAACGGTAAAGCGCTGGATGTCGGCGAGGTGACGGTCATGGAAGCATTAAGACGGCGACGAAGCATAGTTGCCTGCAGAGAATCCATTCCACGCTCGAAGAAATCGTCTGAGTCGGCCAATACGCGTGGTGAAGAGAACGTGTTTAGGACTAGGCAGCGTATAGTATCCTGCAGTCGGACTGGGTCTTCGAGAGGCAGGGCCTCTGCGCCTGCAACATCTGCTCTGGCGTACACCGCGTCAATCATGTCCTTGAACAGCTGTGCATTCTCGTGTCGGGGAATGCTGCCCTTGGGCGTGCGAATGAGTGGAATGGTGTCGGGCGTTGTCACGATGATCATTTCTCGCGACACTCGTCCATGCCTATCCGTCGCCGCATTGCCACGCTCAACAGAGGACCAGATAGCGTCAAGGTAGAGCGATATGTCGTTTGGATTCGATGTGTCGAGAGCACAATGCTGCGCAGCTTCTACAATGAGTCCGAGTTGGAACTTGCCATCTCCGAAGACGACTGTACCACGGACGAGCGGGTCTTCGGAGACATGGTGCTCGAGGAGCGTCGGCCGAACTTTCTCCCCTGTAGCAAGCACTATCAGGTCGTCTGCCCGCCCTGCAATGCGGAACTCCGTTGTAGGTCTCTTAGGGTTGACCTCGAGTAAGTCCTGAACGACAAACTCCTCGCTCGTACCCGGAGGACAGCCAACCAATCGAAACCGATCCGTATCGCCTTCGACTCGTTCAAACCGCAGACCCATGTCCTCCCGCACCCGAAGATACCTCCAATCGTATTCTGCATCAGGGATGAAAATGGGTGCGATAGGACCTATTTCCGTCACGCCCCAGTGATTCAAGACGGGTACGCCCGCGTGGGAGAGGGATTTCGCGACCGACTGCTTCATAGGGGCGCCACCGACGGCGACGAAGCGTAACGTCTTCATTGCGTCAATACCAGCACGGTCCGGAATCAGGTACAGCTCTTCGAGGATTGACGGCACTGTCATGAGCGATGTGGCACCAGACGCTTGGAGAATGTCAAGCGTAGATGATCCTGTAGGAATGGTGTTGGCAGAAGGGAGAGCAAATGGCATGCCAACTGCTAAGGATAGGCACGGCGCGAGTTGGCCAAAACCCTACATGAGTGGTTATTAGCAATACGCCGAACAATGCAGATAATTGCGCGCACATGGTACAGGGGTAAGGTGGATACATTGATGGCACCTTCAACGTCTCTCGCCGAAAGCTTATGGCAGGTTGCATAACCAAGGAGGTACGTATGCGAGTGGAAGATAGGTTTCGGCAGACCTGATTTTTTGCGTAACGTCAAAAAAATTAGCATGGATTGTCGACAACATGTGGATGTACTGACCAGTTGATCCGGATGAATGCAGGATGACAGCGTCTCTACCTGCATCCTCAAACCGCGGTGGCGGTGGAACATGTCGCGGGTCCAAGTCACTCTCGGGATCGAGAAAATCGACATAAGGTGGCACTAAGTGCACGGACGGAACTTCTGACTCTCCATGTGTCTCTGCGAAGAGAGATATACTCTCTTGCGACAAGACTATCAGTTGAGAGGAGATGAGGATCGCCTGAGTCTGCGTGGAATGCACCAGCTTTACAACAGCCTGTGGAGACAAGCGCGTCGAAAGACATAGTACCTTCGATCGGTGTTAGCTTGAACGTGCCAAAAAAGTGCACAAAAAAGTCTTACCGGGACACCGAGTCGTAATAATGCAAGAAACGTGATGAACCAACCGACATCACTGGACATCAGGATTGCTACTGGCCGTGCCTTGACAATCCTGCCTCGGGTGAATCTGGGAACCTGCGCAAGGCCCTTCAGTCCTAGCCATGCTGAGCTTCGAAGGACGCTGTGGTAGAGATCTTCGAATGTTATGGTCCGAGGTATCGAGTTCGCGTGACGGTCATACTGGATGCAGAATATATGCGTGGGGTTGTGAAAAGCATTGAACTCGACGAGATCAGGGAGGCTTGTGAGGGCCCCAGGATCGCTCGGGCCTCTGTTATGCAGGCTAAACTTGGGACGGGTGAAAGGGCGACGGTTTGGGCTATGGATGGAGGTCTTGACCGTCATTGGAAAGAAAGACAATCTCTGGTGTCATTGCATCTCGTTCAAGCTCTTTATAAGTTCGCTGCGCAGATATTGCGATATAGCCACTGAAAGACATCCAATAAATCCCAGGCCTCGCCCGACCTCGGAGATTACACCCACGGCATAGAATTGTTATTTTTACGCCGACAGTGCACAGTGACGACGCGGTCATCGCGCGCGTTCGTCGTAGTTTAATGGTGCGATCTAGTCATTCTTGTCTTAGCCGACTGGTTACCAAAGCGAGCTTCTGTAGACGCATGCCGAGCGCAGCTTCCGGCCTCAGTGGCTATCGACATGCAGACCTACAAACGCGTTGACGTTGGACCATTCCCGAAATGAAGTAGAGAAACGACATACGGCGTACCTGTGCTTGATTGTATCCGCCCCCGCTCGATAGATAATTGAGTCTTGTGCGTTCCGCCGAGAAAATGACGAGTGTGGACCAAGGCACGAAGCTAAGTGAGGGATAGTGTCTTCTGCATTCTGGACACTGGGACAGCAGAAATGGCGGAATGCTGCAAGGATCCACGCATACTATTCAGAGTTAGATCAGCAGCGAGAGATGCATCGCAGTATGTAAACCGGTGACTGCCAGCAAACTGGTGGCGGTGGCAACACCAGGCGTTCTGCACAATTGCTGCGGTATCCCGAGCCTCTGGCCATGTCAGTGTTATGCCGTATAGTTTGTGGCGTTAGTGTCTCGCATGGAAAACGCTGGATCTGGGGTATATGAGCTTTTTATCAGTCTTCGACCCAAGTTACATCACTGTCACGTACAAAGATAACTTCGTGAACGGATCGTCACGGTCACCGGCAGCGCGTGCAAAATAACACGAGGCGGTCATATTCGGTCCTTATTTTTAAATGCGGATGACTTTGAGAAGCAGCACGCGTAAATTTTTTGGTCAACAACGTCGTTCGAGATGAGAATGAGACTGTGACGTTAGCGCTCATCTCGTCGAATTTGAATGTCACGCGGCCACAGGTCACACAATACGCTACGCCTGAGTAAGTTGCTGACAAGTAGACAAGTACTTCGCAGGTCGTCACCCATACAGGGTGCAAGAACATTTGTATACTGTGCTGTTAAGTATTCTACAACATGATATTATATGCAAGGTACAAGTCATTCATCAAACAACGCCAAAGCGTCTAAAAGTCGCAAAGAAACTTCGTCTACCTGCAAAAGCGTCAGCAAACAGAACAGAAATGGCAGGCAGACAGAGACTCACGTGGCGGGGCTCAAAGGGTTCGAAATGGTTTCCAGGTATGTCCACCATCACCGGAGCGTATCCCAGCGCACTCTCCCAACCGGCGCACATCGAAACTGCATCGTCTCGATCGCTCAGGAATCTGTCCTGTATTATCATGTCGCCGGGCTTGAAGGCCTCGCGAGACCTGAGGTATGCTGTTTTCTGGGGCATATAGGTCTGAGCGGGGGACTTGTCTGGATTGTACGCTACCAGAGCGCGAGTTGCGTGTTTCATTTGAGTTCTTGCCAACTCAGCCGTACGGCTACTGCCTGCAGCGCGGGTGGAGAATACAAAGTCGATGAGATCATCTGTCAGCGGTGTTGAAGTATGTGGATGGGGAGAGTCGATGAGAATGAGGCCCTTCACGGTGATTCCGGTAGACATCAGCTGGCGGGCAACTTCAAAGGCAATAACGCCTCCAACAGACCAGCCTGCAGGTGAATGTATTAGTAAACGTGGCACAATATCGATCGGATGAGCGACATACCTCCGAGTACGCATGCTTGACCAGTCGAGAGCTTGTCCTTGATGAGGGAGGCATAATGCGCGGCCATCTCGAGTATGCCACCAGTCCAGCTCTCACCTGTGGAGAACTTCGGATTGTGAACACCCCAGACCGACCTTCCAAGCGAAGACAGACGTCCGTAGCAATGTGCCACACCACTCCCATCGTGAATCAGAAACAGAGGTGCAGCGTAGCCCGCCTGATGATTTTGCAACTGAATCGGGTTTATGTCAGTGCCAAAGGGTGTAAGATTTGTCGACGAATAAGAACGGGATGCCGCCTCTATGGCATTCTGCACTTCGAGTATAGTCTTGCACGACGAGAACAGGTCATCTGGAAGCTCAAGTCGAAGAGCAGAGGATATGGCGTGGTGTGCTTCGATGGACATGAGCGAATCCATGCCGAGCCGTTCCAGGTCGTCCTTGACCGACAGATCCTGCACAGCAATACCCAAGACGGATGCCATAATGTCGACGACCTGGTCCAAGGAGTCTGATGCACGCAGACCCTCCGCCGAAGCAGAAAGCGCAATGTCGACCAGGGCTGTTTCCGACTGCGCAGTTACGGGTGTCGGAGGGAACCCGCCTGAGACCGAAGGCGAAGAGGCCAATGCGGCTCCGATGTGACGAATAGTCTTGCAATTCGAGAAGAGATCGTCTGGAAGCGTCACCTTCAGCAAGGAACATAACGTATGGCGGGCTTCGATTGATGTCAGGGAGTCAAGCCCAAGGCGCTCGAGATCGTCGTCTTCTGTGATTTGGGAGGGTTGCAGGCCAAGCACGGAGGAGATGACATCCTTGATCCGGCTCAGGTCTGAACGAGTGTCCAGAGTAGTGAGGGGTGCGGGTTTCGGCTTTGAGAGTGGGTTATGTGCAGCAATCGAAGACTCTACACGCTCGCGAAGTGGCAACCGGGAAGACTGAGGGGTGCTGGTAGAAACAGAAGCAGAGAGCAAAGCTGCGAACCCGGTGAGTCGCAGTTTTCGGAACCGCATACGCTTGATATGAGCGACGAGGGTAACGTTGGGTTTCCCAAGTTCAAAGGCGTAAGCATCGGCCACGGCAAGCGTGTCAGACATGAAACCGATATTGCAGTACACCCCGTACTGCGCGTCAGGGTTGATCTGAGAGGACAGGATCCTGACTTTGTCGACTTGACTGCAGATGAAGGCCGCGTTCTGCTTCGCGTTGCAGTTTATGACGAAACCGGCGGCATGGAGGAGTGTATCGGTGAAAATAGGGTGTACCGCGAACACCCCAGAGATCGTATCTCGAGGGAGTTGTATGATAGCAAAAGAGTCAATGCCGTTAGAGTCGATGGTGATGGTTTTGATAGCTTGGTAGGCTGAGGAGTAGGCGACAATACGAGGGAAGACGACTTGGTAGAGAGTACGTGTGTGGAATACCTCTGCCTGCGAGCCCATCTCTATCGCTGACTTGCGCCGATCTACAGTAGTAGAAGACAATGCGAGCTTTTCTTCCACCAAAGCTGCATTCAGGACTCGAACAGAGCCTGAGCAATGTACCTGCAGCGCGTTAGAGTCGGAGGTATACGAGGCCACGGTGAAAGAACCAGACTGCTTGTCTCCGACACTCGACAGGGTGACCGACGTCCGCACGGTCCTTACGATATCTGACGCGTACACGAGGGGATTGGAGAAGGTGATATCCGATGTGACGACAGTCTTGCCTGAGATCTTCTGCCCGAAATGTTCGGAGACCAGCTCAGTCGCCGCAGTGACCATCTCAACATACACTGATGCAGGGCACAGTCCGTGTCCGGCGACCGTATGGCCTTCGATGAGACGAGATAGTTGACTAATCGGTGTGTCGAAAATGGCTGGGTCTGGGCTCTCGGGAGTAGGAAGGAATACACATGATCCAAGCAATGTGAACCTCGTTGCGAGCGGTGAAGGTTGGATCTGAGAGCGAGAGGCGGGAGCGTCCTCCTCGTAAGGCACCCAGAATTGAGTCTTGGCGAAGGGGTAAGCAGGCAGTTCCGTGATACGGGCGTCGGGTGAGATATCAGCGAATATTGCCCTCCACTGTAGGACGCCAGGAAGACAGTACAAGCCGGCCAGCGTCTCTGCCATGATATGCCAGTCGTTGGAGTTCTTCCGCATCGACGGGAAGTACGCGTCGTGTGTCGACATAGAACCGGCGCGAAGCATAGGGAGAGTCGTCGGATGGGGGCCTAATTCGAGCCAAGCAGAGACATCGTCGGAGTCCGAAAGACCTCTCAATCCGCATATACCTGCCTCAAACTGCACAGGCTCGCCACAGTGACGGGCAAAGTACTGAGCGGTGAAGACAGATGCATCGCCAGGGAGAACCACAGAGCCATGAACGTTCGATACGATGGGTATCGTAGGGGCATGGAGCTCGACTTCGCTCGCCAGGGATGTAAGACTCTCCAGGATAGGATCCATGGCGGAGGTATGATAGCCGTATGGAACCTTGACTCGGGCGCACTTGTAGCCAGACTGCTTGAGGAACCTCTGAAGCCTGTCCAGCTGATCAAGCTTTCCTGCCACGACAATGTCCTCGCAACTAAAGCACCATGAGCCTGAGCCTATATGTATAATATAGAAAACGTACCTGTTGTAGCACGCGACGGAGAGGCCGTCGTAATCTACAAGAATCCGCGCTGTAGCATCTGGAGTGATCTTCACAGCAAGCATACCGCTCTCCTCCAAGATACATTTCTGCACCATAAGACGTGCACGACCAGCAACGAGCCTTAGAGCATCATCAAGGCTAAGAACTTGTGCAGAAACAAGGGCTGCATATTCACCGAGACTAGAAGACGATCAGTAAATCACACACAGGTCGGTGAGACAGGAACGTACCTATGCCCAACAACCGCCGCAGGCTCCAGTCCCCAGGATGACCATACTGAAGCTAGAGCGCATTCAAGCGCGAAAACGGCACATTGGTATGCCTGGATGTCCTCGACGGTGCCTTCACCATCTTGTCGGTTGATGACAGACAAGATACCGGCGAATCCCCACTCGAGAAGTTTGTTGTGACAGTAATCCACAATTCGACGAAAAGCGGGGAGAGTCTGGTACAGCTGAGCTCCCATACCGCTGTACTGCCCACCCTGGCCGGAGAAGACGAAGATAGTCTTTCTACCCGTGTGACGGACATCTACATGCTGAGCGTGTTCCAGGCTAGCGCATAGATCTTCTTTGGACTTGCCAGCAGCGGATAGTCTGTAGCGATACTGCTGCCTGCGAGCGGTGGCCGTGTAAGTGAAGTCCCCAAGGTCAGCGAGGCTCGAATCGGACAGCTCGTGTCGTAGAACGTGTAAGTATGCACGTCTCCGCTCTTCCAGCGCTTCGACGCTATCGCACGACAGCCCGAGAACGAACGCATGTAAACATGGCTCGACTGAACGCGATAGTGGGGGCGCTTCCTCCAGAACCATGGCGGCGTTCGACCCAGCAGCTCCAAAGTTATTCAACACTGCAAGCCGTCCTCCGCGGCCAGAACGAGTATGACGCCAAGGAACAAGCTCAGTATCGATGCAAGTCCCGTCAGATGCAAGGTCCTTGATTCTCGGATTCAACTCCTTCAAAGAAATGACCGGTGGGATAGTACGATTTCGAAGCATGAGAAGTAACTTTGCTAAGCTGGCAGCACCAGATGCAGCTTCAGCATGTCCGATGTTGGCCTTGATCGAGGTGAGATGAAGTGGGTTGGTACGCGATCGATTCTGTGCGAAGACAGCACGGATGCTTCTGATCTCTGTGGGATCGCCAGCCTTCGTTCCTATAAGGTATTGTCAATCGAAGGTATGAGGCGATCGATTACTATCCCAACTCACCTGTCCCATGGGCCTCTATCACACTGACATCCGTTGCCTTCACCCCGGAAGAGGTCAGCAACTTGTTGAACAAGCCGATTTGTGTCGGCACGTGAGGCTGAGTTATAGAATCAGCTTTCGCAGAATGGTTGACCTCCACACCGCGAATGACTCCGAGAATATTATCGTTGTCTGCCAACGCGTCGGACAAACGCTTGAGAACGAACATGCCACACCCCTCGGATCGGCAGTACCCGTCAGCTGAGGCGTCCCAGGGCTTACACTGCCCCGTGGGACTCAGGAAGTGCGCGCGATCGAGGCCAATGCACATCTGTGGACGGATATGAAGTCAGGTTTGAGGGTCAACACCGGATAATGAGTTCGCCGGACATACATCAGGACTAGTAATGACATTGACACCACCGGCTAATGCGGCGTTGCAGTCCTTGTTATGCAGAGCACGACATGCCTGATGAATAGCCACCATAGAGGACGAGCACGCTGTGTCGACCACTAGCGACGGCCCACTGAACCCAAATGCATAAGATATCTTGCCGCTGAGAAAGGCGTGTAGCGTGCCTATAAATCAGCGTAGAAAAGATTTAGTGGTTGTTTACTTTTTAGACGAGGTCACAAGGACCCACCTGTACTGTAATAAACATCGATATCCTTCCTGAGGTTCTGAGCGTAATCATTAGTCGCCACGCCGACATATACCGCGAAAGTATCGGGATCGAAGGACTGAGTCGATCCAGGGACATAGCCGGCGTTCTCCAGGGCGTGATAGGAGACATGAAGTAATAGCCGCTGTTGTGGGTCCATGCTCCTGGCCTCTCTAGGGGATACTCGAAAGAATGCATTATCGAATAATGAAGGATCGTCCATAAAATTGCCGTAGTTCGTCTTCATTGCGCGCCCCGGCCCATGATCAGACGCTGTGTATTCAGATACATTGAACCTAGATAAAGGGATCTGGGCAAGATTCACGGCTTATTAACGTCACGCAACTCGGTTTCGTCGTGACAGTCGTACCTCTGAGACAGTGTTAAGTCCCCGCTCCAGAACGCCCCATAACTCCGTGGCATCGTTTGCTTGGGGAAACTTGACTGCCATTCCGACGATCGCGATGGGTTCCCTCTGCGCTATGTTGTTGCATATCGCCGGTATGTTGGAAGACAGTGGCTCCGCCAGGTCAGGCTCCGAAGCCGCTGAACAGTCAATCATATTAAACGGTATGTTCGGGCAGGTGCGAGCGATGCTGCGCCAAAGGACATTTCCGGGGCCTAGATTCACCAGAGATCGTGGTGAAGCGGTGGTAGCATATTCACGGTTGAGAGCCGCGGTAATGTAGTCGAAATTGACGGGATGGAGTAGGACCATGTCGAGTATCTCTTCCATGAGAGTGGAACCGGCCGAACGATTCGAACCCTCGATGACCTGACCAGTAACAGCAGAGCGAAGTCGATGAATGAGGTCATTATAACCAGGTAAATGAATCCCTAGGAGAGCTGTGTCGGCCAATAGGGTAGCTTTAATTCCCTCGAGTTCCGCACAATGATAGAGTGCATGAATTGGTGTGAATCGGGACGTTGTAGAGGAAGACGGAAGGAAGTAAGAGCGAAAGGTGGATAGCGTGCGAGGCCGGCCTGATACAGAGATACATGTCTGATGTGTTACAGCAGATAAATATGGGCGAGGAAGACCCGGCTGAATGATAGATTGAGTTAGCAAAACCGAACCATGATAGATTTTTGATTCTTACATGCGCATTATTGTAGCTGTCGATGGCCACCTGAACTTCTGCGCGGGTCGAGCCAAATATGACGAGATTCCAGGTGGATGTACATGAGCTCTCCGCGAGAGACTCGCGCAAGAGGTTGTTCGCATGCTGTTGAGAGCGTAGACCCAGCCAAAAGGCAAGTCGGCATATCGATACAGCATGAGTGATAAATGAAGGAATATCTCTCGAACAAGCGATCACAGTGGCTGCAAGCATACCGCTGGAAAAGCCGTAGATCTCCGAGTCGGTACGCTCCTCCTCTGGTGAGGTAAAGCCATCACCTGCGTATGTGAGATAGCGGAGGAGCTGGACGAGATACAGCTGGACGTTGGCCGCGATTGCATTAGTCGGATAGCGCAGCGGCAGCTCTAACGATGAAGTGGGTGCAGCTAAATCTGGGATAAGAATTCCACTGTCGATTTGATCGTCTGCCGAAAGAGAGCTGAAGTCCCGCAGCAGTGCTTGGTGGCAGGCGATGAGGACAGAGTTTGCGATGGGGCCTTGCGCATCCTTTAGAGCGGTTCGTATGGTTTGCGAAGACACAGTTGAAGGTATGCCTTGTCCGTCTAAAACAAAAGAAAGTACCGCCATTTGTGTAGAGGTATTTGATAAGGCCCAGAGTAGTACGATGATCCCGGCGAGAGCGAACGATATGTGTGAGTAGAGTTGTCGGCGAGGTCAGCGCGTTGACGGGGTGGGGCCTTGTCGGAGAACGCGTCAATGCCCTTAAGTATGCGATTCAGCGGGAGGCATTCCATTCGCAACATATAGACATACTTCCGAAAGACTGCCCGCCGAAAGACTCTGGCTACCCGCCGAAGTACTGCTGAACAGGTATGTGCCTTGATAAGACCAGGGTCTTGCCGGCAGGTCGTGAACCCGAGAATGCGTTAAAGACTGTGATTAGAGAATTAGTACTAGTTCCATTATGGAGAGAACAGCACGCCAGATTCAAGACGAAAATTGAGATCGAATGGGCACTGACCGTCTGGAACTGCCGTCGATGAGGAGGACAGGACGAATTTTTCCAGCATGAATCAAAGGCCTTCCCGGGAGAACATGGTGCGTGGTAATCGCTTCGGATGGGACATGAATGTCACAAATTAAGCTTGGGCCCGGGACGAAAAGCAAACGTTTTCTGTTGAAAGATAGGTGTGACATTTTGTGAAGTAGGAAAGAAGCGTCGAAGCTTACATCTTGAGAACCAAAACCGGTACAGGTGACGCGCGTGACACGTGTGACGCATATTGCTGTCAGACATAATTGTGCACTATAACAGTACCGCCAGTGAGAGATGTCCGTGAAACATGATGAAAGTGATCCACATTATCTTTTGAGAGTACTCGTTCGATGCTGAAGTGGGCGACAGTGAGCTAGCGCAGCGCGGTCAAAGGCGCGCACACGCCGTTGGTGACCATGGCCAGTTTTCCCACGACTTGGATAGGCCTATCGTACCAGGTCATCGGCACTTATGCTCTCAGAGTCTAACCGCCACCATGATGGCCACTGTCTGCAGGTAACCAGACTAAACCACAGAAAGTACATTCTCTATCACGGCATATCATCTGGTTCTACAAAATGTTCATTGACAGTATTGCTATTGTCACGCTAGGCTACTACTGTCGCTCGGCATCAACATTAACATAGTCCTACTTAGTTTCGGTGGCAGACCATGGTAGACGAATTTCTAGGCATCTCCTCTGCAACATTCGTCAACGAATGGCAGTGAGATTGATCAGCTCGAGAATCGACATGTTCAATCGTGGTTGATATTTCTTTGAAAGTGAGTTGTACAGCACTTTTTGTCAGACACCCGTTGTGACACTATCTTACGGCACCCTGTAGGCATGCTGTGCTCTTTAGTTGGAATTACCGACTGTATCAAAACAGAGACAACCCCTGGCACGCTGCGATCACCTTAGATACCAAATAACGTCTTAGCGTGCTTTGTGTATCTTATACACCATGCAGCGGAGTTCAGAGATGGCATGGAACATCGCTTGTATCTGGGGAATACTACCACAAATGTTGAAATCGCATACATGCGTACGTACATGCGTTCTACGTTTTCTGTGGAGCACCTATTCACTGAGCATCTAGTTCCGAGACTAACCAGGCACATCCGCCCAGACAGCACATGTCATCCTATGCCGGGCTAAACAAGTGCGAATGTCTTGCAGTTATCTGAGGTACGGATACCTCCGTCCAATGGAGGCTTAATGCCTTGGATTCTCACTAGCAGGTTACATCCGACCACTTCGGTGAGTTATCTCCTTCAGTATGCCTGAAGTCAAACGGCTACTAAACCTCTTTCACAGAAACCTCGGCGTAAAGCCCTGGATCTATCCGCCTCTAGGTGGCTGCTCAAGCGCGTGGTAGATCGATAGTACGTTCCAGTTTCATCCCTTGGTACCAATACACATGCAAAGGCCTGGGGTTGTCATGTCCAACGACACCGAGAATCCTTGCGGTAGTGCACACATACTGGGAGCTGGTAGATCTTACCACCCATTCCTCCGATCGCAGCCATTCCATCGATGACTTGAATTCGGCCACCGCAAGGAACCAAAAACTGTGAGCGGCTGCAGTTGTGGCGTCATAGACACCGGCAAGTCGTGAATACACCATTGGGCGATCGGGCTCGTTATGCAGATTTGTTCATACAGTGCACGACATGCTGGGAAATGACCATTGCAGAAAAGGTGCCGCCGTATCATATTCAAGGGTCAGTGCCTTGTATGACTTAATCACGTTCATGTGAAACTGAGGTTAGACTTTGGGCGTTGCACGTATAGCTGCTTGTACCAACCTCATTGTGGCAATTGAGATCACAAACTCCGGGAAGCCCATCTGCTACTCTATCAGTACAGTACTATCGGCTCATGTATTCGCCTCTCCGGGCTCTTCGGGAGGTTTCTCAAGCTGGTAGAGGCCAAGCCAACTTGATCTTCGTCAGGACATCAATTTCGTACAGCCTGAGCGTACCTGAACGACGATACCTCCGAGCGGAAGCTACCCCGTGGAATTGTTTTTGCAATGTATCGTGTCGCACGTCTTGTAAGATTCTCCGAGCTATGTATATGTCGTAAGCTCACTGTTTGTCGGTATAGATCGTCCGCACGGAACTCGGCCTTCTTGTCATCGGCTTGCTTGGTCGATCCATGCCTCGAAAAGCTTACAGGACACCCTCTAGCTCCATGCGTTCACCATGGAAGCTATCCAAGCTCGGTGTCAAATAACAACACCGTTGGTGAACCTTCCATTAGCGGTACCACTGGCATCTCAAACCACTATTGGTCCTCAAAGCTCCGAACCCTGGCGCTGTCGGTAATGACCGTCTCCAGCAAGTGCGCCTATCCCTTTTTCAGTGTCGTTTAACGCAAGGACTCCATGTCAGCGTTATTTTTTGCAGTTGGGAAACCAGACCCAATGGGTTTAACCATTCAGACGCATCTTCAAACTCTCGTTGAATTACCTCGGCGTTTTGCGAGCCACTGCCATCGGCTTTGGCGGGAATGCTAAGTATAAGTTAGATTTTAGTTTCAACTTAATGCATATTCACTGAGAGTGGCCCAACTTTCCATACAGGTCAAATGTATGCTGCGCATGCATTGATGCAATCTTTCTCTACACACTATTAGGTTCGTGTCAAATGGGCTCGGACGAACTCTTACCATATGTTACGCTCATAGAAGATGGGACGGGCGAGCCACGCCACTAGCACACCAGATGCTCTCACTCGGGAATCCGTTGGGAAAGGGCGACTATGCCTAGCCTGTAGCGTGTCATGGAAGGTACACTGCATACCGGCGCGAAGTCATTTCAGCACAATCTGTCGTTCGCGACGTCCAAGGATCCGACCTCAGGTCCAGACCGCAGAAACCCATGCGTCCCGATTTCGGGGGCATCGAATCGCACATGTCATATGTAACGGGGACGACCAATTAGCTATCGTTGACCATGCATGCGTCTTCTATGGGCAATAATTCTGTAAGTCTACGAGGCAACAGTCTGTAATATGTACATTGCATATAGTATACTTGATCAACGTCCAGTGAACAATTTCGTTTACACTCCAATGAACGTCCGAGATGCAGGTGCTCCTCGACTCGTCATAGATGATGTCTTGAGGGCGTACATATACCCCAGAAAGTGTGATGTATCTTATCATATTTGTGACGAGGCACTCCGAGTCGAATGCCATGGAACTACTCGTGGTGAAACGAGCTGCGCGCACATGCGTATACCCGACTAACGAACGAACCAACATGGGCACACTCGCCTATGTCCTGAGTCTATGTGAAAGGTTTCCGTGTAAGAGCTCCATGAGCCTTGAATCTGTCCATTTACCATGCTTCGCATAATTCATGAGTTGTAGTAGAATTGCGAAGGAACTCGCATTCCAATTCTATTCGACTATATACCCCACTTCCCTATCGGGCACATGGTGTAGTTGGTTATCACATCCGCTTAGCATCTGGTTGCGTTTGCGGGGGGTGCTGGGTTCAATTCCCAGTGTGTCCAGTAATAGTTTTGTCACTTTATCAATGCCTCTACTTATGCAAAGAAACTGAAGCCCTCGCGTCCAATTTTTTCACTAGCGGCACCACGTTATGATCTATGGTATGCAGTCGAGTTTCTTATACTCCAGGAACCAGGCGTATAACACAATTCGTCAATAATCGATACGGCATTACAACCTTCCAGCGATCCAACTCAGCGGGCCCCAAAAAAGCGGGCAGTAGCAGGAGCTGGATCACAAAGGGGGAAAAAGTATGGGTGGTCAGAGACTCGACTGTATTCATGTCTATCTTATTACGACGTATACTATGAATCAGCCATCTCTACGTCTTCCTCTGCTGTCTTTCTTGCTGGAGGAATATCGCCACTATTATCGTCGCCTGCCAACAACGCTTCCGCGGCAGTACGGATAGACGCGATCTTTTCCCGCATGACCTTGATGGCTTCTGGTAGGAGACGTTCAGGTTCGTATGGGCCTTCGGACTCTACGCTGACTGGAGACACAGATGAGTCAGTGCGCCATAAAAACAAGATAGAAACAGGAGATCTTACAGATAAACCAATCTCGTATCCGTTTGAGCTCGACACAGCCGGCAAATTCTTCATGTCGGAGGACTTCTCGTGAGACGCTGTCGTTACGCATCCCTCGCTCGTCAATGATCACCTGTACGTTGATCAACTACTGTAAAGGATGGTGAAGAGGCTAATGCGAGGCTTACTTCGTTATTCTTCCCTATCTTCACGACTCCCGGGCTGAAGCAGCTTGCAAACTTCTTGGCCAGGTGGGGTGGAATCGGTTTTTCAGGGTTTAGAATGATGAGAGGATGTAGGCGGTATGATGCAGTAGCTGAAGGCAAGAAAATCCCAGATTATTATACGACAGAACAGCATGCGACTCGCGAAGACTCACCAACGGGACTCCACTTTGCGTGTTCCTTGCCTACGTTTTTAACGGCATGAAGCTCCATGTCGATTTCTTGTCCAGGACGCAGCTTTGCCAGGACAATGTTCTGGATCAACGGTCATTGAGGATCCCTGAGACGGTATATTTGACAACACGCACTTTATTTGTAGGAGCTGGAGGTTTATCAGCGAACACAGACTCCTGCTCCCCCTGCGGTACCCAAACTAAGTCCCCGCTCTTGACTTCATCGTTGATATACTCCTTCCCGCTTGCCCTTGGTGCTCTCGAGCACTCGACCTTCAACCTGGAACACGCTCCGGTCAAGTTACTAGTATAGTGAATGATAGAAGAAGACGCACTGGAAGACCAATGTATTTCTGTCGTTTGGTTGAGCATTTATACCAGTTGGCGTTCGGTAGTCCATCAATGCTGGGTCTACGTTCAGAGGGACGAGACCCAAACGGTGTGCGAGGATTTCGTCATGAATAACCGATGTATTATTCCATACATATACGTGTTCGATTGCCAGCGTCGGAACCTGACAGCAAATTGAGCTTTGGAGACTATGGAGCATCCAGACGATGGCGTACCTCTGCAATGAGTATCCTTCGGAATGCGTTCGCAATTGAAGCATCTACTCCTACGAGGTCGAACTCGATGGACCGCTGTGATAGTCGCTGTACTTTCACTTGTAGGTTCTATATTAACCATGCACAAACATGCAGAGTTAGCACATCCAATTCGCATTTCCCTGACCCGTCGGGTAGTACACACCTTTTTGAAGGTGTCCAGATTCCAACTGTGGTCTTCATCGGGATAATGCCCCGGATATTCAGTACTTGAGACATCGGAGACACGCTCTGCATGAATCCCAACATGTCGTCTTGGGTTGTACACGGATTGAGGAAGGACAGCCGAGGAGGAGGAAGGAGACATTTTTCTAAGACACGGATTTTCTGGATTACAGAGTAATTTACCATCACAAGTGACTGATCGCATTGACGCGTGATGTCACGGTGTTCATCAGGCAGTCATTCGTGGTCGAATTTCTCGATGCAAGAAGTGTATTCCCTCTAGTAGTGCATAACGACTTCTCTAGGTACACAAAATAATGGGTAGACCAGTGAATGGGAGTCCTTGCTCCTTGGATCCTGTTTTAAACGACTAGTCTGACGACGCGTGACGACCCGCGTGACAAAACCCTCAAAGCGCCTATTGATGAGACGTCCACTCGAATGGTCGACGAATGGTATAGCTAGAACTTACCCGTAAGCTACGGTTAGCTTGTGGCCAAATCTTCGAGAATGTGAGATTGTCTATCCGTTGCAGCAAAATGTTTCAGAGAAGCTACATGGACACACTGGGAATTGAACCCAGCACCCCCCGCATGCGCAACCAAATGCTAAGCGGATGTGATAACCAACTACACCATGTGCCCGATAAAACGTGGAGCCATCTGAAAAGACAGGTATAGCAGGTCTAAAGACTAAACAGTTGTTGGATATCCCCCCGCGACTCAGCCTTCAAGTTGGTACTACGAAGATAGAGGCTGGTCCACAACGCCTGCCCCAACCGTCGCGACAGGCGCATATTAACGCCAGGGAGCCGTGATGAGTGCGATTTGTAGAATATGACACTGATGTTGCATAAAACTAAGTAATACATGTTATTGAAGGAATACAAGTAAAAGTGGTCGTGATGAACGTGAAGTGAGAACATGTAGAGCCGTAAAGGAAAAGGCACCTAAGCCTTCTCTTCGTAATTGTCTTCGTGCTTCAAATAGTGTAGGTTGTTAGTCTCCGCGGTCGTACGTTGTAACCATATGTATCCACTTACCGACTCCTTGTCGCCTTTCTGCTCTTGCCTAACCTGATCCAAAGTCTTTTGGCCGACGTGTCTCTTGATCTTCCAGGCAGAGAAAGTATGTCCCTGGGCGAAGACCTCCTCAATCTCCTCCAGAGTCCTTCCTGCAGTCTCGGGGAAGCAGAACAAGATGTGGATGAAAGCGGCGAAGTTGAAGGCTCCGAAGATGAAGTATGTCTTCCAGCCGATGTTGGCAAGACCAGGTGGGACAGCCCATGCTAGCGCAAAGTTAAATACCCAATTGGTGGCGGTAGAGACGGAAACGGCCTTGGCGCGGACACGCATGGGGAAGATCTCCGCGGGGTAGGTCCAGGATACGGGGCCCATGGTGATGGCAAAGGAGCAGACGAATAAGTATGAGCAAACGATGATACCCTTCGTAATGCTGTCGTGATCGGTGATCACCCAGACACCTGTTTGGGGGATCACAACATTAACGGAAGACTTTCATGGACAGGAGATAGATACTCACGAGCGCCGTCAACTTCGCCCCAGTGTCCGAAACCGCCTTGGAGACCACCGACGAGCATGAGCCAGAAGCCCATGAGGAAAGTACCGATGAGGAGCATGGGACGTCTACCCCATCGATCGATGTAGATGATAGCGGGGACTGATGATAATGGTCAATGCCATGTCATGCTCAGAGAAAGACAGCATCACTTACTAGTAAGGACGACGTTCAAGACGTACTGAACGGAATCGGCAATGAGGTTTCCGCGACGTCCAGTAAGACCGGCGCCCTGGAAGACGTAGATGATGTAGTACATCATGATGTTCATACCGGAGAGCTGAGACCACATCTGTAGCGAGGTTCCAAGACCGACGCGGCGGATGATACCAGGCTTGAGAAGATCCATGTATGACTTGGCTCCCTCGGTGCGCTCGAACTCGACTTGTCCCTTGATTTCTGCGTACTCGAGCTGCACCAACTCGTTGGTCGGGTCGCCCTTACCGTGCAAGTCAGCGAGAATCTCTAGAGCCTCGGAGTTACGGTCGTGATCCATAAGCCAACGAGGTGACTAAAAGAATATACGCGTCAGCACATTGTGTATCAAGGAGCATAGCCAAATACAAAACCATACCTCAGGGAAGACCATCATACCCAACGACAACAGGATAGCGGGAATCATCTGAAGACCCCATGGGATACGGAAAGACGCCTTGCCGTCAATGTACGAACAACCGAACTCAACGAAGTACTGGAGCAGGATACCCCAGGTGATAGACCATTGCTGCATCGAGACGAGACGGCCACGGATGGCGGGAGCGGTGATTTCGGATTGATAGAGGGGAACAACAGCGGATGCGAGACCGACTGCGATACCAGAGATGACACGACCCACGACGAGCATACCACGGTTCTACCATGATACTTTGTCAGCCCGATGTTGTGGCAATTCTGGAGATAATGGTACTTACGACAGCAGCGCATTGAAGGATACTGCCAATGACCCAAATCCAACCGGAAGCGATGATGACTTTCTTGCGACCGATCCTATCGGCGAGCCAGGAAACGATGAGCGCGCCAGCGAATGAACCAGCGGGCATGGCCGCAACGATGGCACCCTGGGCGTTGGAGCCTGGGTTACCGAAGGTGTTCTTGTATGCATCGTTCTAGAGGAGAACATTAGTAATTGAACGGCAAATAATTACCGTTAGATACTTACGCTCAAAACACCGGACATAGACGAGATGTCCAAACCGAAGAGACCACCACCGATACATGCGAACGAACCCACAATGTACTGCACAATGTCAAGTTAGGTCATACCGGCTCTACATGTTCCACAAGGACATACTGGGTTCGACGCAATCGCCGCATTGTACTAGTAAACAACAAACTTTAGTTACTAATTGCCATAGAAGGAGTCGAGGAAAACATACGCCTTTGCCCATTTCGGAAACTTCGCTTCTGTGAACTCGAGGGAAGGTGTGAGAAGGAAGGACGGTCAGTCGTCGGGCTTCCATTCATTTCCCTCTGAGTCTTTATAGCTAAAAACCTCGCTCGCAGGGCCAGCGGGCCGTTCAGTCGTGCAGCTCAAAGCTTGCATCCCTACAAGAACACAACCTTCTGACAGGCACACCATATGATGGTTCTGATGGTTCTTGCGTCATGAATTGAAAGAAACATCTGAAGTATTGAGTGAGTGGAGAAGCACCGGTCAGCAGACCACGGAGGACAGAAGCCAGCATGGGTTTGGTACTCACGGTGCACATGCGTTTCTTGATGGGACTACATAATGTTAACGACGGGCGCGAGAATGATGATTCCCCGCATTGATATGTGCCCCAGTGCCCGTGGGGGACAACCATTGAAGCTATGGCGGGGATGGCCCGGGGAGTGAGTCCGCGATGTCGGGACCGAGCTCGCAACCTACGACTGCCTGTTCGGTGTACGGTGTGCTGCCAGTACATCAATCGAT
>JAXQGN010000679.1:0-14820 GCA_037039805.1 Irpex sp. M6601 | reverse complement strand
GATTGGTGGGGAGCTTAGCCAGGAGGGCAAACTCACGCGAAGTAAGCGATACCTTGAAGAATAAGTGTAAGCCGATGAAAGATAGAATCTTTCGGTTTCTCCGAGTGGTAAAGATAAATGGCCCATATATGGTAATCCTCTGCCTGTACTTTCTATCCTTGCCGCCAATCCGCCGGTCAACTTGATGCGTGCTGATCTCTGCTGATGATATTCTGTGATATTGCTCCCGAAGACATTCCCTGACATTGATCGAGCGCCATTCCTTGTGATGCCCGCCCGCCAGTGCCCGCCTTTAGCGTAATTAGTCCCGTTGAGCGTAGCTGTCGCTGTACTGCCCGATAAGGTAACGGCGCTCTATGCGCTCACTGCCAGCGCGCTTAGCGTCGATCAACGTGCGATCCGCCCGTGCGCCGATCGACAGTTACCATCACTAAGTAGTTCTCATCGTCCCGCTTATCTCCTCCAACGTCTCCGGGCCCGCGCTCGCTGTTCCCGACAATGAGCACGTTTTGTGAGTATTTCCTCCAGTCCCCCTGCGTTTTGCTTGATACTTTTACATGGTATGGGGTAATAGAATCTGTAGATTATGATTATGGCGTTCAATCAATAAAATATCTACTATATCTTGCATGGCGGGCTGATCTGTGAGTGGTCACTGTGGTTGTCACTCCTTTGCAAGTCTAACCGCTATACACACTATGCATTCAAGCCTTTGATAGCCATGGTACCCACATACGATTGCATTAGACACTGTGTAGTTAGCGACCTAGGCCACAAAGTGACATCGCCATGACATCATCCTCGTATAGCGGGCGGCGTAGGAGTACTCTAAGCCATTGACTCTGGTCTATAGCAATATCGACCATTTTACCTAAATTTGACTTGCTCTAAATCTCATGTGATGCCGCTATCCCCCTCCTCCTCCTCCTGAGTGCGCCCACCCACATCTGTGTAAGGACAGCGGCAAAAGGCCAGTGTCTGATGAGAGGGTCGAAACAACAGATGTATCACTCTCACTCACCGTCATGCTGTACGCAGTGCGCACTCCTACATATGCGAGCGACAAGAAGCGAGCCAATCGTGCGTATCCCGCTAAGTTGGGCAACAAACACGCGATTATGCCCTTTCCTTACGATCCTCATTACATACGAGAGCGGTGCTAGCACTCGACTTGTATGTATACCGTTTTCCCCGTGATGCATTGCCCTGAGCAGTCGCACCGCCACAGACTGAGGGCGACAGTTCCGGTTATATCTAGGGGAGGGGAAGGACATCAGAAATAACACAAGCACTGTTAACTCATCGAAAGCATGCAAACCGTGACATAGAAGGGTGAGCGACATGTAACATGTATACGACGTACCACACTACAGTAACATGGTATAGTGGCCCCTGCCTGCGACCGAAATTTCTCGACGCCGTGAACGAATATTGTCTTGTCTTAGCAGAACACCAAAACGAGGCCGGCGGCCGTTCCATCACAGTCATATCTGGAGCGTGAGGAGACTTTAAACGTGTTGAAGAGCGCACCGTAGTAAGCAGTGATTATACACACAGCTCTTACGTACCTGGGATATCACAGCCCATAGGGCCCTTCACTGCTAACCTCGTACCAGCCGGCGGCATACTGCTCTCCGACCCCTGTACTCGGCCAGCCGTGCATTCCAGAATGGATCAGTTGCATTTACAATACACAGTCTGATACGCACCTCGAAACGGTGGTCAAGAACACATAATTAGCATAGTACAGATAACCTGTAATCCACGTAATAATAAAATAGAGTGCACCAATCCTTCAAAACATACCAAGATCGACCACGGACGTATAGTGTCCCAGGAGATTGTTCAATGCCTTTCAATGTGTTTAGCTAGCTTATGCATCGTAATTCGACAGCGAAATTGTACCTTTCTCTCCAGTGGTTATCAGATTACATGTCACGCAGAATTTAACAAACGATGATCCACAACACAGACTCACAACAGTATAGCTCGTACCCATGATGATGCGTCTCCGGTATCTCCAGCGAGCAACGAAGCCATGCCTCCTCCAACACTTTACCTGGTCGTCTATGGGAGCGATATATGGCAGACAGGACCATCTTAAGTAACTGAGTATAATATCAGGTGCGAACCAAAACACGTACCAAGCTGAACGAACCACCAGCGCGAGCGTATGTAGACCATCGAGGTTCGTAGATGCATGACCACTGTCATACAGCTTCACGCACAATGACACGTGCGACCACTGTCCCACGTATTCCAAGTGCGCTGGGATGCCGCTGGCAGTCCCTAGATGATAAGTGGTGAAGAGGAGGTTGAGCCCAGCTGCAGCTGAGTGTGAAGCATGTGAAGAGTCAAGCAAGATCAAGCAGATGACGTCGAACGTTGCAGACATGTCGCAGATCAGTATTCGGCGCTTTATCGTCTTTACCTCCCGCGCATAAGTCTTGCCGCCCTCATCATCGTCCCACACCTTCGACAATCCATTCTCTGTCGTTGCAAAACCGTGTCGCCGGCGCGTCCAGAGATTCTGCTGTTGGCCTGGTAAGTATCCATGCTGATTCATGTCAGTATACGATGCTAATACCCCAGGGAGTCTTCAGCGCGTACCCCCTCAGGTTTGTTCGACAGTGGTCGGGCACAGCTTGCGCACCAGTGGGTGCAGCAGTCGATCGTCGAATGCTAGACGTGATACTGTGAGCTGCTTTTGGTTGCCCTCCCGTCGCCTCTGTACCTGCCATCCGGCCCTTCGTTTTCAAGCCTTCAACCTGCCCTTCCATCCTCGAGAGCTTCACTCGCCTTCGACACTCTGTTACTCATTGATTCCGTTGTTGGGGCATCTCCTGGTAAGTATCTATGATGTCCCAAATGCGTGACATACTGTTTCACTCGGGTGGCGCGTTTGAAGAGAATTACAGCTATGAGGCTACCGACAGTACTCGCAACGAGAATCCGCTGGGGCAATAGAGCGGCTCGCAATCCTGTTAGATGTTCCAGTAGTTGGTCAATGTACGCCGAGTCTATATCCCCTCCTCCTATACTGCAGCTCTTTCGCTCATTACACTCCCTACCTGTCTCGTCGCAGCGTTCTACCATCTGATTCATAGCTCATGGCTCCCCCTCACAACTCTGTGTTTCCCATACCACTCACTTGTCCGACGCTGGAACATTGAGTCGAGTGGTGAGGACCGTCCAAGAGAAGAGAACAGCAGTGAGAATGGCACGGAACAATGAGCTAGACAGGTGGTAGGAGGCTGAGTGATCGAGCAAGAGGTGGGGTAGGGGATACGATACAGACGACTACTCAGAAGGTGAGTAAGGATCTACTCGAGCTTGCACGAAGATAAACGTCCCTCAAGATATGTCTTCGAGTCTTCAGCTAGCTCACCCACCACCACTTCATCGACGTCAAACCTTGCGAACACCGTTACCCAGGCGTCGATAGCGAGACCCGGCTCGCCGGCGGACGATTCATAGATCATAGATGAGGTGAGAATGCAGGTGGCCGCGGGACTTGGAGCATTACCTACGGAGAAGTAGCATATACACCTAAAATGCAATCCTCGACCTAGTCAAACGCCTTGTACAGCCCCTTCACCTCTTCCAAATCGTCTCTACTCCAGGAAATTCGTCTTTCGAGCGTCGAGCTGTATCCGGCACAAACGTACAGTACACAGGCTGCACTAGACTCATCGTTGCCTTGTCTTACGTAGTCCGAAAGCGCGGGGTGCTACCGGCTGTCTCGCAATGAGAAAAGGGGTGGGGGGACGGGGGGGTGAAGGCAGGAGAGGGAGAAACTTCAGCGGTCAGCAAGTCCATGGTGCCCTTGGCCATCTTATAGTGCTGTATTCTGTTCTATATAAATATATATTACCGCTCTCAGTTTCAGCCATGCCACATACTGAGTGATCAAATAATGTCCAACAGCGATATTATAGCACAGAAGCAGTCAAATTATAAATGTACATCACTGTGACGCTCGACGCGAGCAGTCTCAGATCTGGGTGGATCGACCGCGAGTCGTCCCGGCGAACGCTAGGAACCAGAGGTGTAGAGTCGAGATAACTGCCTAATCGGGCAGTCGGTCGTCTCTCGCAGCGCCGAGGGCTGCGAAGACGAGAAGTAGAAATAGATCGCCGCTCTCCGTGCCTCCGCGAGCTATGCTCAAGCGAAGACGTATGTGGGAAAGAAGAGATGTGTATTCAGAAGATACACACAGAGCTAAATAATGCTACAACATGAGGTGAACATGAGGCGAGCTCATGTCCGAGGTTATCGACGATAATGTGAAAATAAACAAAAAAAATTAGCTACGTGCGCTCGTTGGGAACTAACTACCCTTCCAGGTCACAGAGCCCCCCAGTTCCCAGCGAGCGGGAACGTCAATCCTACGCACCGTATTCCTCGGGATCGCCTTCGAGCGACAAGGTGATCTCTCCGAGCGAGGCCAGGTTCCACGCCCCTTTGAACTCGACGCGAGCATCCTCGAGTAGAGCGTCCGCGGCAGGGCTATGGACACGAACGAATGAATTACGCAAGAGGCGTCCGGGCTTGTAAGTGGACAGCTCGACGTCCCACTCCTCAGTCGTGAGAGGGCGGTAACGGTCTTCCCCACGCTCGAGACTGAGGTAGCGCTCCATGAGGAAGTCCTCCTCCATCGCCGACCATTCTCCGTCGTGGAAACGATGTTTGATGAGCAACTCCTGCGAGGGGAACCAGTATCGCTCCTCACCACTAGTCGGTGAAACGCAGAGGCCGAGGAGTATGTTCTTCTCGACTTCGGAGACAGGGTCCGTCCAGTATCCCGGCAGCAGAGGCGGTACAGATCGGCGGACGGCTAATGCGGTAGAGGGTCCCAGCAGATTCTCCTTCCAGGCGGGCAGGTATCCGTGCCCGATTAGCAGAGCGAGGCGCCAGAATATGCCCCCCAGGTGAAGGAACACGTACGCGTTCGGACGGGAGAGGAGAGAGAGCGCGCGGCGAACGTATAGGACCCACTCACGAGGGACGTCGAAAGCGTCGAAGTCCACCATCACCACGAGCTGGGGCACTCTGTCTGGCGCGGTCGTCGAGCCCTCGGTGGCCTGCCTCGCTAACTCGTCCAAGCGTTCCTTCGAGTACGCAATGCGGAAGTACCATCCGCGCAGGATGGCCTCTCCCAGGATTTCGCAGGCGTTGGTAGCCCGGTACTTAGCGGCCCAGCACATCATACGTAGCTCCGTGAGAGGGTCTAAGATTAGACGAGCGTCGGATACGATGGTTAAGGAGGGAGCCTCCTCGAAGGGGTGGACGATAGGGGCGAGGTTAGGATGTAGGACATCGGTGAGTATGATCTTCGCGTGATGGTCGAGATCGTCGAAGCGTTCGTAACGAGGTGCACGCCAAGGACGCGTAGCGGCTAGAGGGTCGATAACAATTCCATAGTACCTTCGGGGGGCTGTCTCGGTTTTACGGATACGAGGGAAGACGGCGGCCTCGAGAAGGGCATAGACGAAGTCGTCGCCCGTCTTCACCGTGTCCGCGAGGCGAGCCTCGGCTTCTGAGAGATCAGGACAGAATTCCGCGTCGACGGGGTAGTAGACAGGGACTTCCCATTTCAGGTAGTCGAGGACGTGAGTGATGTTGGGGTCGAAGGTACGGAAATCGAGACAGATTCCCCGCATGTCGTCGAGCAAGTGCCAATTGGTGATGTACGCGCCATAGATCAGTCGCACGTAGTTTTCTACGTCAGGCTCAGCTCTGCAAAGAGCGAAGTTGATCGCTGCGAGTCTCTCGTCCATCGCCCTCCTGGCCCGGTACAACTCCTTGCGCACAGCGTCGACCCCGTCGGCGAAGGCGAGCTCTTCCCCGGAGTAGGTCCTGTCGACGAGATTATCCTCTGATCCTCCTCGATCGTCAAGGAAAGTCACGAGGTCTCGAGCGAGGCGGAGTTCCCGCTTGATCTTGTCTAAGAGTCCGGGGTGGATGCGAGTGCGGTCGTTGGGATGAAGAAACTCGTCCTCGTCGTCGAACGATGAGTGTACCCAAGATTCTGGACTCTCGTCGGCGGAGTCGCGTACCTTTCGTCGATCTACTCCATACGCCAGGTAATCCTTCCCGTCTCCCGACCACTCCGGCCCTCTGTACGACTCAGGTCGCCTCTTGAGCCTTCTCGATGCGGCGCCGTGGTATCGTTCATGGGCTGCGTTGGCTCGTATCGCAGCGGGATCGCCGCCGATGGTGACCCAGGTTTCATCGGCGCAGAGGAATCGTTCAAAGGTCTCGGTGTAGAGGTAGGCGGGGAGATGATGAAGAAGGAATAGGAGCGAGCGCAGGGATGGCTTCGTGATCACCATTGTGGGCGTGTGTTTTCGTCCTGTTGAGGGGAGAGCGCGTCAAAGGCATCGTGGTGTCTGTAGGCGGAGTCGGAGTACGTCAGTTCGTTACAACTGTATAGTTCTACTTGAGCCTCGTGTTGAGACCCGGGTACTTCAGAAAATAGAAAAAGAAATGAAAACGGAAAGAGAGTAGGACGAGATAAAGGTGAAGGAGAGTGAGGTCGGTCGATGCCGAATCAAAGAGCGTGGCTGGCGCGCTCGATGGGGCGCTAATAACTTAATCTACGGTCCGGTCAGCTAGAGATTGTTCTTGCGACGATAGCCTTGCAGCACTTCTGGTGCAGTGGCCAGCTCGCGAGCGGTCTTCCAGTCGTCATAGAGCGGTGAGTACCCTGCCCATCTGACCAGGTAAAGCATCGTGCGTCTTCTCTTATCGTACTTGTGTCCCACAATAGCCTCCACCTCGTAAGCCTCGTCCGCTGGGGCTGCTCGCGTGTCGTCCAACTGGGCTCTCGAGCCGAATTCCTCAGGAGAAGACTTATAGCGTTTGAGGTGCTCCAGGTTGAAGACAGGGCTGCCCGGGTAGGAGGAGTCAAGTCGAAGCCGGTACGTATTCTCGTTGATTCGTTGCTGAACCTCAAAGGGACCGATCCATCGTTGAACCAACTTAGCTCCTTCCCCTTTGCTTTCGATCCATTCCAAGCTATGGGGGTTCACTAGCACCAAATCTCCGACCTCGAACTCCATCGTTCTGCGTCCTTTGTTGTACCAGCTCGCCTGTTTCGCCTGAGCTCGAGCGATTGCTCGCCTCGCGCTCTCGCGGTGCATGGCAAGCTGGCCCAGGAACTCTGAGGTCTCGCGACTTCGATCCACCACCTTAGCGTCAGGTTCCTTGGGGTCCAGGGTTCCTCGAGGCTCGAAGCCGTAAAGCAGGAAGTACGGTGAAGCTCCGGTGGCTCCGTGGACACGGGAGTTGTACGAGTGCTCCAGTAAGTGAATCCATTCGCACCAGGAGTTCCTGTCTTCCTTGACGTACGCTCTTAGCATCGTTTCGAGCTGACGGTTGACTATTTCAGTCTGTCCGTCGTGTTGTGGGTGATGCGAGGACGCGAGGAGCATATTGGTATTCAGGATGCTCGCGACTTCCCTCCAGAAGACCGAGGTCCAGCGAGGGTCCCTGTCTGTGACGATGTTGGCCGGAAGCCCGAACTTGCAAGCGATGTGCTTCACGAACAGCATCGCAAAGCCTTTCGCGTTGAGACCGGTAGTCGTAGGGATGAACTGGGCGTGCTTCGTCAAGCGGTCCACGAAGACTAGTATCGCGTTGCAGTCTTCAGACCACGGAAGATTCACGATTAAGTCCATGGATATCGACTCGTACGGTCTCGTGGGTACGGCATGAGGTTGGAGGCGGCCGTACTTCTTGAAGTTGGACGGCTTAGTCTTCTGGCAGACGTCACAGGTAGCGCAGAACTCAAGGACGTCCGTCTTCATCCTGGGCCAGTAAAATCTGGAGCTCAAGTAGTCCCAGAGCTTCTCGGGGCCTGCGTGGGCGGTCAGGTACGGACTTTCGTGCGCCGTTCTCAGCACTTCGTTGCGCTCTGTACGGGGCACGCAGAGCCTGGCGTGAAAATCGGCGTCTCGAAAGTACAATAGTGAGTCTGTATCCTTGAAGTACCGATTCGCGGGGTCCCATGACTCAGCATCGCCAGTCTCCTTCTCCCAGTGGGCACGGAAGGTGACGTCCTTCTTGTAGCCTTCAATGTACTTCGTTTTAGCCTCCTCGCTCATCTCTACTAAGACTGAGGGTGGCCTGTGAGTGGCTTCCCATAGTTTACGTGACTCGTAGGGGTCGGCTACGTCTTCGTTCGCGTGATGTGGAGCTGGTGAGTGTTCACTTGAAGGCTTCTTGGACGGATTCTCTGTCGTCTCTGTACTAACCGCCCCCCCGTCACCAGCCGTGGCCGTCTGTTTGTCTCCCTTCTTCTGCAGACGACTACTTCTTCTAGGCTCCGGCGATGCCGTCGCTGCGAACACTTCTCTCCAGTCCGAGATCGTCGTTGACGTGGCTGCGCGCCTGGCAGGGGCTTCCTCCGCCCTCTGTTCGGCTGTCTCTGCTTCCTCGCTGTCCAAGCGTAAGGCTGGGGTCTTGTCCGCCAACGGTGAGGTATGGGACGGAGGCTGTCGAGGTAGTCGAGACAGGGGGTCGACGTTGGAATGTATCCTCCCCGGTCTGTGAATGATCTCGAGCCCTGGTGCGAATGCCGAATAAATCGCCCCCCAGGCTGCGAGTCTTCGATTTGCGTTCTCGTAAGTCTTTGCCCATTGCAGCGCCGCGTGGTCCGTGACTAACAGTACCTTTTCTCCTTCGATGTACGGCTGGAATCGAACTAGGCCTTCCTTCGCCCCTAGGGCTTCCCTCTCCGTGGCTGAGTATCTCGTCTCCGCGCTCTTCAGCGTGCGGGACCAGTAAGCGAGCACCCTTTCTACGTGTACCGTCGTCGAGTCGAGTTGCGTCGCCCACTCGTCTTTGAAGGCGTGGTCGTTGATTTTCGACGACAACTTCACCACAAAGCGAGGTACGTCTCCTTTTTCTTCGTACGCTTTCTCCAGCTTCTCGTAGGCTTTGGTGCCTTTCAAGTCTCCTGCTAGCATAGGTTGAACTTGCTGCAGACAGCAACCTATCGCCTCGTCCGATGCGTCGGTGTATAGACGGTACGGTCGTCCTTCTATGGGGTGACCTAGCACGGGGGCAGCCTTAAGAGCAGCTTTCGCAGCCTCAAACGCGTATTCCTCTTCGGGGCCCCAACGCCAGGCGCTGCCCTTCCGGAGAAGTTTGAACAGAGGGGAGGCAATGTTCGCGTAGAAGGGGATAAACATCGAGAAATACACGACCATCCCTAGGAAGGTCTGTAGCTCTGATACTTTCGTTGGTCTCTTCAGCTCGCTGATCGCCCTGACCTTCTCTTCGTGTGTTGAGAGCCCGAGTCTTGACACCTTGTGCCCCAGGAGTAGGATGGAACTGTAGAATAAATGGCACTTCTTGGGCGACAAGGTGAGTCCTGCTCGCTCAATCGCCTGTAGAACTTTGTCAAGGTGATCAAGGTGTTCCTCGTAGCTCCTCGAGTAGACTACTATGTCGTCAATGTAAACCAACGTGAACAGCCACAGGTAAGGCGCGAGTATATTCTGCATGGTTCGCTGAAAGATCGAGGGCCCGTTCTTCAGGCCGAAAGGCATGCGTCGAAATTGAAAAAGCCCCCGGTGCGTACGAAAGGCGGTCTTCTCAACGTCTTCATCTGCAATCTCGATCTGCGTGAAGCCCGAAAGGGCGTCCAGAGACGACAGCACCTGAGCTCCTGAGAGAGCGGAAAGGATCTCGGTCTGGCGAGGTAAGGGAAATTCGTCAGGTATCGTCTGAGCGTTGAGCTTACGGTAGTCCACACAGAACCTGGCCTTTCCATTACGGTAGACGATAACCACCGGTGCTCCCCAAGGGCTCTGAGATGGCTCGATTACTCCTTGTTCGAACCAAGTTTTCAACTGCTCGTCGATGACCTGCCTCTTAGCAGGAGAGCTAGCGTACATGGGAACGGAAATTGGTTCGACGCCTTCCTTGGTCCGGATGCGACACTTCGTCTCCATGTGGCCGAGCCTCCCATCGAAGCCAAATGCACCAATCCGTTTACGGAGCATCTCCCATATTCGAGGTCGTAGGCCTTCGGGTACCTCGGCGACGTCGATGAGACTCTCTAGGTCGGCTGAGGAGTATACCGTCGGGTCAGGGACCTCTGCCGTTTTCGGCCCCCATTCCTCCTCAGGTTCTACTACCGTCTCGCGTGGGCTTCCCCCTGCGTCTGACTCAACGTTTCGGCCCTCGCGTGCTCGTGATTTAATGAAGGTCCCATCTTCCTTGCCTAAGAAGACTCTGTCTTTCGCGTTCGGGCTCGTTTCGACGCTCCTCATGGCCTCCGTCAAAGCCACTACTCTATCAGCTCCCAAGGACATTTCCGTCCACTCCTTGTCGCTCTTTGGTCTGTCGAAGTAGCCACGAGGGTCGCGTAGCTCCCCGAGCAACTCCCCTTTCCTTAGCCACCTCGGCATGTTCGTGGTGTTGCTTACGGGTACACGGGGGTAGCTTTCGTCGATCAGGACGTTGGGTACTACAAGAGGGGCTACGCGGTCGTCACCCAGCATGGACTTCTCGACTAGCCACGACCTCCCTTCTTTAAAAGGACACTCCACGCTCACGTTGACACAAGAGTTTGCGGGGATACGGACGTCCTTGGCCACGGTGGCTACCCGCGACGCTTTCTCAAGGGCCTGTTTCCTTCTCCAGCGTCGGTTCTTGTTGCGTCGGTGGAGTTTCGCTCTAACGAAGGAGGCTAGGCGAGAAGGGTTGGGAGACAGCTCGGGGTACGTCGGTCTTCGTACGCCTTTAGCTTCCAGACTCAAGCCCGTATTCGAGATGGCGACCGTGGTACCAAATTCTAAGTGTCGCGTCACGCTGAGCTCATAGGCGATATGGAAGTCCTCCCCGAGAAGGATAGGTACGTTCATGTTCGGGACCACGTAAGCCTCCGCTATCAGCCCTATGGTTTCTCCCGTCGAACTAGTCACGAAGATAGGTACTTCCACGTAGCCCTCGATTCTGGACGACTTATCGGTCAGTTGCCATAAGTCCATTTTTCGACCTTGACGGAGTTTTGGGGGCTTAGCGAGGTTGGCGTAGTACGTCGCGGATATGAGAGTCACGTCCGCTCCGGAGTCTAGACGCAAGTCCTCCACTGGCCCCCCGGGATCGTTTATCCTTCCCGGTATCGAGAGCACCGATACTCCGATGGCAGACGTCCCGCTGGGCTTGTACCTCCGGGGTCGAACCCAGTTTACCTCCTTAGCCGTCACTTGTAGGGCGTCCAGTCGTCCTTCGGCTGTTGACACTTCCGGTGAGTCGCCCTCGTCGCCCATCGTTTCCTCAGTCGAGGGTAGTCGCTCGCTGTCGAGATTGTCTTCGATAAGGTAGACCTCAGCGACTGGCTTGTCGGACGCTTCTTCGGGAACGACTTCCATAGTCACTCTGGGAGCACGCCGCTTCAGCACCTCCGGTTCAGATCGCGAGACGTAGGCCTGGCGCGGAGTGCTCTGAGGTTCAGAGCCTCCTACCTCCTCCATAAGGCGAGCGTACGCGAAACGGGCAGACTTCACGACGGGATCAAGGTAGAGCGAATAGCAGGCTTGCGAAATCAATTCTTCGAAGGTCGTACTGTACATGTCTTCGAAACTCTCCTCATCGGTCTGAGCACCCGCAACTCGAGCTACTTTGTCCTTCCCCCTGCCAAATTTCCTCTCCCAAAGACTGAACCAGGGACACTCTTTGTCCCAGTGCTTGTCACTGCCACAGCATTTGCACGGGGACGGCGGCGGCCTGAGGGGGCTAACCACTTCGTCGCGTTTCTTGAAGGGGTAGCCGTCCTTAGGAGGAGGTCGCTGCCGTTTCTTCGCCAGGGCGTAGCACTCGACAACGAGAGGGGACTCGTGGCCAGATACGAGGTCATCGTGACCCGAAGACTCTTCGATGGATGGATCGGGTTGGTTATAGTCCAGAGCAGGATCGGTGGTCGCCGCGTGAACCGTCCTCGAGCGAAAGTTTCGTAAGTCGATGTTATTGTCCCGGAAGTACTCCTTGAGATAGCGTGCGAACTGGTCTCGGTGAAGAGCGGGAGCGTGCAGTGAGTCTGAAGCGGATACTAACTGAGGTTCCATTTCTATGACCCTCGTTTGCAGCTCCATTACAGACGGGATCGTGTCCCAGCTTAGGATGTTCTTCCAGAACACCGGCGCGGCCCTCATCACTTCTCTTACCTCCTCAGGTGAGCCAATCAAGTTGGGGTACAGCAAGCGCAAGGACAGCAGTCGTCGCTGGATGAACTGGACGGGGGACTCTCGAGTACGGCCAGTCTGTCGGAAGGATTGGATGGCGTATTCCGCAGCGCGATCCTGTTTCCACGTGAGTCCCAGGAAGTTCTGCTCGACCGATACCAGGAAGTTAACGTAATACCGTCTCATCCAGCTCTTCCAGTCGGGCGTGAGATTTTGGAACCATGTGCGTACTCCTGAACCCTCCTTGAGGCGACTCCAGAGGTGATATCCCAGCTGCCACGGTATGTAGCCTCCAGTACCCGCGAACTCTTGCACGCTGGCAAACCACTCGAGCGCGGTGCCCCAATGGCCGTCCCAGATCGGTATGACAGAGTCGATAGTCTGACCGAGCTTAATCTGAGGTACGAGCGCAGTGGGTATCTGGAACTGGTGGTCCCACTGACCGTTCTGTAGCGGTATCCATCCCCCGTAGGGACCTCCGGGAGGGCCACCGCCGCCACCACCGCCTCCTGGGTAGGGGGGGCCTCCGCCTCCCGGTCCTCCACCCGGGTATGGTGGTCCTCCTCCTCCAGGAAACGGGAGGCCTCCACCTCCGGGGAATGGCGGACCTCCACCTCCAGGGAATGGTGGGCCACCCCCTCCTCCAGGGAACGGTGGGCCGCCTCCTCCTCCGGGGAACGGTGGACCCCCACCTCCAGGGTAAGATGGGCCTCCGTTTCCTCCAGGGAATCCACCTCCTCCTCCGGGTGGGCTTCCCCCGTCGTGACGCGAAGGGGAAGGCGTTAGTCCTGGCAAGGAGGAGTTGACAGGCTGCGCGTGTTGCTCTACGTTGCTCTGGCTTCCTCTGCCTCCTCCCATATTCGCGCTAGGGATGGGTGGCAAGGGCTTTGACGATGCGAATCCCGCAGGGGCAGCCTGGTGAGCTGACACTTGAGTTCGCCATGCTGACACCTGATCTGAGTTGAGTTGGCGACCGGGACCTTCCAGCGTGCGTAGGTCTACGCCTAGCGCGACCGCATCGACCGTTGGAGGGGCCCCTGTCATAGTTGGTGGCGCAACTCGCTCAGACACCGGGGCTCGAGGGGCTGCGCTGGCAGAAGCCAGCCCGTGCAGGACGTTACCAGCCAACACGTCAGGGGCCTCGAGGAAGCGAGGGGCAGCGCTAGGGCCAGGCTGCGAGTCGCGGGGAACGACTCTAGCCGTCGACGAGTATATCTGCGACCAGTCTGCTTCGGCGAACGGGTCTGGTTCCTCGACAGGCTCGGCCGTTGCTTGTTGTGCCCGCGCGTCCAGGAAGGAGACTGCCTTATCCTTACCTCGGGTGCGATTCTTCCGTAGGAGACCCGTGCTGATAGACTCCGGCTGGGACATTCGCAGAGGTACCGTAAAGCCAGGACCGTAACTGGTTCGCGTGAAGTACGAGACGTCCTCCTTCTTGCCCGCGAGGCTGTACGAGTATGCACGAGGAGTAGTCTCAGGTTCTCGATGCGGGAATGCAGCTTGGAGCCTTGGAGAGAGGTCGACGATCTCCTCTAGCGGCTTGGCATAGTCTAAGACGTCGCCTGGAGGAAGCTGTGCTCGCTGATGGTTGGGTACTAACGCCTTGTATTCGCGGATGCGCTGCTCAGTGGGGACGTCGTCTCCGAATGGTCGATAGACTTCCGAGAGGGTGGACGCGGGCGAAAGGGCGCTTTGGTCCCCCTTGCTCTCGCGAACGTATCTCTTCGTGAGTCTGTGGCCTTTCTCGAGCCTCTCTCGTAGAATCTCCCAGGCTCCAGCTAGCTCCGCGAGCGAGTTGGCTCCCTTCAGAACTGGGAGAAGGTCGCCTTTAGGGTCAAGGAGATAGTGATAGTTGTTCGCGGCGCGACGGCGGGGTATTTCAGCGGCCAGCTTCGACAGCAGCGTCTGCAGGTTGGCGAAGACGCGGTCGAGGGAGCGAAGGATAGGTGGCCTTAGGGCGAAGCGAGGTCGATTCGCTACGCCGATAACGGACCCGTAGTCGACGATGTCTGCGGGGGACCATTTGGCGCGGTTGATGTATTGGCAGACTTCCTGCTTGAGACTCACTCGTGTTGAGCTGTCTCTGACGTATTCGTCGTACAGTCTTTCAGCCATCGACTTGTCCGCTCCGTCCTCCCCTTCATCCTCGTCGTCTCTCTCTAGCTCCCTGATCACGGCCTCTCTCTCCGCTTGTGCCTGCGCGGATGTTTCTTCTTCGATAGTTCCGAGCTGACGTCGCTGCGATTCGGTTACGAAGGAATTCTCCCCGAATGAGCCCGGGAGGGTAGCTGATGGGGGGAGCTGTTGCCTCCTCGAGGCGTTCGATTGGAATGATGGATTGTCGGGCGCGTCGGCACCCTGCGTAGCAGACATGGTGTCGATCGCGAGAGCTCGAGATTGCTGAGGATTGTCGAGTAGCGATTCGAAGAACGATAGAATGATCTTTCGTCGACGTAGCTTAGTGAGTAACTCCGCGTTCTCGAGCTGATGTAATGCGGATTGGTTTCTGGGGTTTGAGAACGGAATGATGAACAGTTGGATCCAGAGTCGGCCGGTACGGTCGATTTCCCAGTGTGTCCACCTCTGTGACGCTCGACGCGAGCAGTCTCAGATCTGGGTGGAT
>JAXQGN010000678.1:0-12294 GCA_037039805.1 Irpex sp. M6601 | reverse complement strand
GCGGCGATCGGCCTGATCCCATTCGGCGGTATCACCTCTCTTGGGCGAGGGAGCTTCGCCAGAGACGTACTTCCATAGTCCTTGGTCAAAAAGGATGTCGGAGAGCTGGGTGCGCCAAGGAATGTAATTGTCCGCACCGCTGAGGGGTGGAATACGGAAGGATGAAGAGGAGCCATAGTAGGCGGGAGTGGTGGTAGTGTCGGCCATAATTGCCTTTTCGGGAAGTGGTGGAGATAGAGTGTGATGGGCGGTGATGGAAGTGATGGGGATAATAAAGTTGGCCTACGGGCGTACTGCCGGCGTCAATCGCCACCCAGATAAGATAAGATTCGGCCTACGGGCACAATGCCGACCTAGTGTCGCCGCGAGAGATAACGAGTGAAGCGAGAGTAGAGCAAGTCGTTTAGAGCGCGGGGCTCATAACCTTTTGTAGTTACGCAGGCGCTGACGACTGATGGGAAAAAGTACTCGAATGAACGCATATATTTTATCTACGGATTTACAGTGTATTTATGTATACTAGAATAGGAGAGCCGTGGTATAAGGTATGATGCATCATGCACACTGAGTATACAGGCGTGTATGATGCATCATTTCAGGCTAAAGTACGGTGGCAGGCGGGCTTGGGCAGGCGGCTTGGGCAGGGGCTTAGCGGCACCTCGGCCGTGCTTATAAATCATGCACGGCACCGCGGCAACAGCTATATAGATGTATTCCAGTAAGACAAACGATGACATAGCTCGATATGAACGGTTGCCTATGGAGAGGCGCCTTGCACCGGCCTTGTATGGTAGGCTTGATGATGGCCAAGTCGGACGCTCGTATGTTAGATAGTGAAGCGATTAGTATGCTTGTGGCACTCGTAATCGATCGGGTCTGCTCTAATAGAGTGTTTTCACATTGTCCGAGTCTACCCGTTTGTTTGCGTGCGGGAGAGATCGAGACATACCTCATTGGGTAATGTTGTATTTGAGCTTCTGTTCCTGCTCGCAATAATGTACTAATATGTCTCATACACTGATATTAATCGCTGCGGCTGCTAGGTCTGATATATTAAGTACCAGTCGGCCTCTGAGAGTAGATGTCCGTGTGAATTGCCTTAATAGGCAGTTATATTTGCACTCGATCATCACAAACATAACGCGATTGCGTGTGCCCAAGTTCCAACAAAGTTTATATATCAATACTATTAGCTTAGCGGAATTCGTGAGTATTGACACTACTATACCAGAGTTCTGATATATATGTCTGTTCTCGTCGGTTGTCTCAATATGTTTAACCATGATAAATCACACGTTCATTCTATGAATACGACAAAGCTACTACAATTCATCATCCGAGTCATCACCTTTCATGCGTATGAGGCCGTTCTCTTCGTCCGAGTCCTGATCAATGGTGTACAGAGGTTGGTCTATCACCCTAGCTACGTCGCCGGCCTCGTCTACATCCTCGTCTACGGCTTCACCGCCAGCAGCAGCAGAGGCCAGTCCTCTGCCAGTCCACATTTGGCTGAACTGCGTTCTCAGCCGCTGATACAGATCTTGTTGTCTTGCAGCATATGCGATTGCGCCCTGACGAAGGATGGGACTTTCTTTCGTCGCCGCTTGCTCTGCTCGTGCTTGCCACGTCGCCGCCATCTGTGATAGTGAGACTAGGACTCGGCGTTGCTCTTCTTGTAGGATCTGTACTTCTTCAGCGAACCGTTGAGCACGCGCTCGGGACTTGAGAAATGAGACGCGAAGGTCTAGTAATCAGGAACGCGTCAGTGAAACTCCGAACTACGACCCAGCAAGACCGCACCTTCATCAAGCCCCTCTCCACCCTGTCCATCAGCTGCCTTCCAAATCCAGGACACAGTCCGGCGACCTTCAGACTGCACGACATGGCCATCATCCTCCTGTAAGCAACGAACGTCTGTCTTCTTGAGCTCTCGCCACTCCTTCATCCACGCTCCAGGACCCAACTTTGACTTTGTAGCGGTCCAAGCCGCTCGGTATTTCTCAGCTGCCTGTATAATCTTCGTCTCGTGGGTATTGAGCAGCTCCTGAGCACGGGTGTTAGGCCGTTGATGGCGAACGTTGCGGGCTTTATGCCTGACCATCCGCGACTTGTCGTGCAAATGTGTGCGAAGCAGGGCAAGCGCACCACGCATCTGCCCTTTTCGAAGCCGCATCTCCATGTCGACGAGGCCCGCCATACACCCGCTGAGTTGGTCCTGAGTAAGGGAGCTGGGTAGGTATAACGGCTGGTGCTCAGGCTTATCCTTGTTTGCTGAGGACGACGCAGCCGCGTCATGCTGGGCGGCGAGCTGCGAGACAATGGGCATATAGATGGCCTGCACGGGCCGCAAGGCTGTTATGCGCCGGCGTAAGTTGATCCTCTTCTCCGATACGTCGACGAGCTGACCTGCGGTCAGGTTGTTATCGCGCGGGTACCTAGCGCGCACTCGACGTCTAATTCATCAGAATTATACAAATGAGTGTCACACGTAGCCTCAGTAAGTGGTAAAACATAACGCACTGTTGCTCTTCGATCTCCAGAAGGCCAGCTAACATGCCAGATTGCGTAACCGCGTGTAGACTGAGCGAGCCGTCGTTTGCAACCGCCTTCTCTTCTTCTACGGCGAGTTGAGCACGGACTTCTATTTCTGAGGGACCTAGAGCATGATGAGCTGGAAGCTTCTACCCGCTGATGAGGCCGCTACTTACCTGACACTAGCAGATCGTAGGGATCGGTTAGCTTTGTGTTGTTCTCCCACTTGACGACCTCCTCCGTCCATTGCTTTACGTGTTTCTCCTGTAAGTCGTCCTTGAAGTCCTGATACTCTTCAGCGTAGTACTTCGCATCTATCTTGGCTTGCTTCAGTCGTTTCCATAGCAACTTGCCTGATGTTACATTAGTGATAATCAAGCGCATGTTACATGCTACTCACCCAGCCCGATCATCTTCAGCCAGTTTATCCACGCGAGGTGGTCCTGAATAGTGTCGTGGCGAGAGCCGGGGCCCATCTCGCGGATACTTGCCGCTAGCGCATCAAGGAATGACCATTCTCGCTCAATTTGCTCGCCGTCCGTACGCCCCACACCCTGCATCACGTGGAGGGAATACAGATGATGACCAAGACTTTTGTGTCCCATGAAATGGTACTTGGGGATGGCGTACCGAAGGGATCCCTCAGGGATCTCGATGCGAATGTGTTCTGGCAAAGCCTGAAGACGTGCGAGAAGGTTGGGCTCCCACTGGCACGCTATGTCGTAGGAGGTGACCTTTGGAAGACGAGGAGCTACGTGACTCATAGCCGAGGCCCATATATAGTCGACGTTGCAGAACCTGAGTCTGAGAGTGAGCAATGAAAATCTCGATCCACTAAATACATACTCACCGTTCACCTTTCTGCAAGTCGCCAATGCCATTGGGCAGTACAAACCCGTGTCGAGCGCATACGACCATTGCCACGCCTGTAGTAGCGTAGCCCTTCGAGAATTTGGTGTTTGCGTGCATGAGGGCAGCGAAGCCAGTACATGTGCTGATCTGTAGATATGTCAGTGACGGCCACCACAACAGCGATGACAGATACAAGTGACTCACATCGCTCTGATCAGTCATATCGCGTAGATATGCGCGGTACGCTTCGTCCTCGACAAAATATCCCCACCCAGGTGTCAACGTGGGGTCTCTGGTCTCATTTGAACGTGCTCGCCGTTTCAGCCGGAAGTTGGCGTCAATTGCTACAAAGAGTGTGTAGATGTACCTAAGAATATGTTAGATATTTACTAAATCTGTGCACCGCACACAACCAAGACTTACTTGAGGTCGTCTGAGACGGTCTCCCAATTGTCGGGGAGATTATAACCTGGTCGAGGACAAGCCGGACAGTGCAAGCACAGGTCGCCAGGCTTTGTCCCTCTCACACCGGACATCTCGTGTCCCCGGCCAGACCGTTTGAGCCCCTTGAGATGGCGCCACTCTCGAACCATCCGGAAGAACGACTTGATCCGATCCTGTAAGTAAGTATCAGCAAAGATGTATTGTGGGAGAGGAGTGAATAACGCACATAACGGATCCCTAGCCCGGTATTATCGGTCAGCTTCTCAAGAGCACTGTAGTAGTCGTAGGCCGTAATTTTGCTCTGTAGCGTCGTAATGTGGAAGTGTTCGAGGACGGCGAACGTGGCACACGTTGTGAAGTCCGTTAACGTGGCAGGGAACAGCTTGCTACGCAGAAGCTGCTCCACTCGCGACCCTGACTTGCTGGCTTGCGAACACTGGCAGAATTTGACATTGACGGGGTGGATGCCGTTGACGTCGATGACCATGAACGAACGGGGACCCATCACAGAGGCTCTACAGGGCTCCCCGCCTATGTGGCCTAGTTGCACCATGAGGCCCATATCACGCAAGGTAATCGGCTTGAAGAAAGTTCCTTCCCACCGCTGAGGATCAAAAATTGTCAATTCGGTATACGTTCATCCGTAGCTCGAGCTCTTACCTCAATCCTATGAAAGGGCATTTTAGAATGGATGCGAACTGCGCACTCTCGGCAATGCAGTGCGCCACCCAGACAGTCTTCGCATCGATATGTAGGGACTATCTTCCGATCCGGCGGACAGGCTGGACAACGTGTCAGGGGAACGCCTGCGAGGCCTTCGCCCCGCAGGAGCTCATGAAGCATGAGCTGCCTCTCCTTCGTCCACTCATTTAAGGCATGGTCGTGAGTCTGAGGTTTTGTTTGGTCAGAAATGCTCGTGATCAGGGGCAGCTATGCTTACCTCTGTCGCAAATTGCCGACCGGTATTCCCCTCGATGTTGACCTGGATAATAGTCTCGTCTGGGTCTCCATTGTCTGGGCAATGTGGGTCATTCCAGAGGTCATTGCTGTCGTCGAGGGGACTGCGCGAGCTTGAACCTGTCGGACGACCGCTGTAGCACTGGAGTGTCTTGCGCTTGACACGTCGGCCATCCCGGGAAACTCCGTTGTCAGTGACCAGGGTTGGGACCACATCCTCTGCGTCAGCTGGAAGTGTGTAAAACTCCGTCTGAGGGAGTTTATGCTTCTTGGACATAGCAAGAGAGCGTGGACTGGTGTGCAGGGGGGGCGGTGCGAGGGAAAGGGGGGGAAAGGCGGGGAAAGGTGGGAGCCTTGCTGTCGAATAGCAATTTTCTCCTTCTGCATTGAGCCTGTCGAGCGAGGAGAATATCTCAGCACAAGCTGAGCTAAAAAGGGATGCGAACTGCAGAAACAGACCTTGCGTTGATGATGGTGCTGTTAGCCATCATATCGAGCCAACTTGAGGTGATCCGTACCTGTCTGATATCTGTTCGGCACCAGAGTGAGCACAATGATGCGCCGTCGTGGATGAGGGACAAACCGTTGTATGATATACCTGCACGATTCATAGTGCTATTGGGTATATCATCACCGTGCACCGTGTTGTCTGCATCTTGCTATGTTAGTGAAAGCTGCACCGGCGTGGACTGTAATCGTGGGTCGCGTATTGGCACCCGTCGTGACGCGTATCTGTCTCCAAGCACCTAATCGGGTTCAGAGTGAGCACAATGATGCGCCACCGACGACAACGAGGATACTGACCGCTATAGGGGGCATGCAATATGTTCGCTCGTATGTTTCCGGCATGCTGTGTATGATGTAAGTTGCCGCGGTATTATTGTATTGCGTTGCTTCAACGAAGGTTATGGGGCAAAGGCCACGGGCCATCCATTCCTATCTTGGCCCCTGCCGTCCTTGTCAGAATGATAGAACATACATGAAGACTATAGTAACATACCTTACGCGCAGCTACTAGCGACAGCCCGCTCGCGACTTGTCCTGTGCTCTTCGAATCCATCGAACGCCGTGCGAGTGACCAATATGTCACTCATTACCGTCCACGAAATCTGCTCGATGTTGATCATTATGCTATGTCTAGCGCAAAGTGTAGGTTACTTACGCATTTGAATTTGGAGTCGCTGCGACATAGAGATCGAGGTCGATGTTGAGGTTCAAGTGTGAGGCTCACGCTGGCACTGTGAGAGATCAAATCACGTTATGTCAGATTTCTCCACGCTGAGCGCCGGTACGACTGTTAGGTTAAACATAAGCCTTGACATGCCATAATTCCACTGCGCACACACTGCTGATATGTATACTCTGGCGAGATATGATGGTAAGTTGTGTTTACTATGACTGAGGGTTGTAACTATGTGTGCGAAGGCGTAGGTGTTACATGTGCGTGAGCGGATTCAAATTCACTATGCCAGTGCATACTTGCAGCATAGTGTGGTAGGCAAACTCACTCGTACCCGAGCCAAAAGGTGTGCACATTATGTTATCGGAACGTCTAAAATACATCTAGGATAGCTTGAACTATACATGAGACTTTGTTTGCCAATAAAACATTGATGTGTACTATGCATGGGATGCCACAGTATGGGAAATGACATATGCTAACATACACTAACATATCAATATTCGTGCGGGAGAGCATGTTACAGTCAGTAATCCAATCACTTACCTTCATAGACCAATGTCCGAGGTATATCTTGACAGTAGACATGTCGATACAGTCCCAGTGCTCTGCAAAACATACGAAATTACACGAGTGTGTCGCTCGCATATATCGCGATACACAAGAGCTAGTAGTAGCGCAGCATCTGTAGGAATACGCAGTACATATATTAAGAATGCACTTAAGGCGTAGGGAACATTGATACCATCGGTACATGTCTAATAACATATAGAAACATACGTTCGAGGGGAGGTGCTTCATGGGTTGCCATTTCGAGGCAAGTACTTACTTTACACGGTAATTATGTCAGGTCATGTCATCGCTGTGCACGGAATCACACATAATTCATAGAGTCAAAAGCATGTATTCAACGCGATAAAGTCCGGTACACAGAGGGCAGACAGATACGAGAGCGATACACACAAGCACAGCAGCCACGACAGTCACTAGGGGAGAGGGGGAAGGCGATGGTGGTACACAGTGACAAGGCTCACACAAACAACGGAGAAGGGCAGTGTCCGCGGCGGTAAATGGACGGTGGGGAGTGGGCGAAAGGCACACGGCACGCGAAGTAGCAGATCAGCAAAGTAATCTACTCGATGACCTCAGACAGGTGCTCCATGGCAGCGAAGGCGGACTCGGCCCTCTCAAGGGTCGTGCAGGGGAACGCCCACCCTCGTGAACTCATAGACAAGGCGTCACGCCACTCGTGCCTTCCATGCTGTCAGCATAGCCGAGCAATAATACACTGAGACAAACACTTACTCGTTAGAGTAAACACCAGGCCGGCGTCCGACGATTACGACCCAGCCCTTTCCAGAAGTGGGTTCATCAGCGCGCTTCTTCCCAGAGGAGGAGGCAACGGGCTGACTCGCTCGGTTTGAGGAGCCAGCAGTGGGAACACCGCCTGTGGCTGCCGTAGACTCGCCCGCCGCCTCCCTGGCCGCGGCGTTGGCAGCATCAGCGCGAGCGTTTAAGTCCGCGAGACTGACGATTCGAGGGAAGACCGACGAGGAGTGCACTGGGTTGGTGATCAGACCGCCCAGGCAAGCTGTTCGCCAGTCCTCCCAGGCCTGCTCTACAGTGGGCAAGCCGTAGTGGCAGTTGTTAGAGAAGCCCGATGTAAGGCTGTTCGCGAGAGCCCTGTTGCAACACAATTAGATTGGTCTACCACCCCAATACCCACGCCAACTTACCAGTTAGTGAACACGCCGGTGGACCGCCCTGTGATGACGATGTGGAAGCCACCAGACCTTTGATCATGCAGACGTGCAGGAATGACGAACTCGTCCGTCTCCTTCAGCTCACCATCGGCGACCATCTCGTCCGGGGTCAAGGCACGAGGTCTGGTTTGAGGCGGACTACAAAGGTGTCAGCGTGCTCACCAAAAGAAAAAGGGCGGTGAGGCTTACTTGATGTTGACATAGTTCATTGCATCGCAGAGAGGGTCGACCTCATCGCCTACACGGGTGTTGCCACCGGTGGCAGGGGTGAAGCGAGGGCGCAGGGGGCCGTGGATGGGGCACGCACGACGACAGATGCAGAGAACGGGGGAGGAGGGGCGAGGAGGGCTGGATTCACGCTTCAAGACCATGGCGATGGTGGTGGTTGAGGAGAGAGAGGATGGCGGAAGCGAGAAAGGCTGACAGGTTCATATACTCGAGATGGTGGCGGCCGCGAGGTACAAGGCGCCGTGCAACTAAGAAACGAGAAGGCCATTTGCGAACCGTGCGAGCTGAGTTGCCCGTCCATCGAAGCTCGTGGGATGGTCTCGTGGTACGGTTCGTCCTGGGCTTAGGGAAGCCTCGTATTTGGCTCAGCACACCCAACCCGGCTTTCCCAACGTAGTTTTCTGAAGACACACCCACCCCATAATACCTTCAACTCCAACATGCCTGATCTTGCAGATGGTAGCGTTGAGCAGATCGCAGAAACTCTGCCCGCCACAGGTGACAACACCGAAGCCAACGCGACGCAACCGCTGCCAATGGCATCGCTCCAGGGTACCGCGCCTGCGGAGTCCAGCGCTCAAGCCAGCCACGCGACACCAGGTGTAGCCGGAACGACAGGTGCAGGGCAGGAGAGTGGTGAGCAGGACGACGAGAGACTGCAAGAGTTGGGACAGGAGCCGGAGGAACCAGCCGTGGCGGACAACGCTACCGTCAATATCCATGTCTTGCGTAAAACACGGACCAGGGCTGAGCGCAGGGAGAAGGCAGGCGGTAAAGCTGGCAATCAAGGCCGCTTCAGGCCTGATATCCGGGCCTTCCTCGCTGAATATTGCGACACCTACCACGACATCCCGAAGGGCTTGAAGGGGAAGAACAAGGACCTCGATGACTTCTGGCGGATGATCAATGGCGTGGTATGGGAGAAGTACACGATGAGCGACCTGCGTTGGGGGATGACAAACAACAGAGACGGCTTGGAGGAGGACGAGCTGACTCTGAAGATACAAAACGTGAGTAATGTTAACGGTGTTATAGACCTACGTACTCACGGAATGTCCTAGTCGATTAAAACTTGGTTCCGGTGGAAGGAACAGATGTACAACCTGTCGAGCGCGAATCCGTGGAAGTCGTTGCTGAGGGATCTACGCAGAAGCAAAACCGAAGCCCCGAGAGAACCTTGCACCTGGCGGTATTTTATGCGCAAGGAGATAGACTTAATCAACGACACGTACGCTGAAAGAGAAATCACCTCCGCTAAGACAGGCATTGCGCTGCGCACGGAGATTGCACAAGAGCTCTTCGGAAACTTGACACCGGAGGCGCAGGCGCTGTGGGAGGGCAGAGCGAAGGAGGAGTGGAGGGAGGAGTGCGCTAGACTGGAGCAGGCAGCGAGTGGCGAGCCTTCCAGTGACCCTATAGCACAGAAGGAGTGAGTCCGAGTCAATTTCGTGAAGATACGAGACTGACATACCTTGTAGAGCACGGGTGCGACTGGCACAAGTCATGACACCGCTGCTGCAGAAGGTCGGCGAGTATACCGGTTTCAAAGCACTTACACTTCTCGGTGGCATTCCTGCGGATGGTGACGAAGGTCCTATCGTTGGCGTTGTCAATTACGGAGAGATAGAGGAGCCTTTGCCTCGCAATTTCAGTGCCTTTGACAACGAGGGCTTCACGAAGAACGTGCTCGGCCAGTTCTTCAAGTTCCTGCGCGGGATGGAGCGTAAGTACTATGCGTGCATACGTAGGAGTGGGTTACTAACCTTTGTACTAGAACATCCCGCAACGACTGCGGGGCCAGCACAAGCAACTCAGAAGGACGGGGCCGCCGGAACTAGTGTTACACATAACGAATCTCGCGCTGGGGGAGAGCAGCTAGTAGTAGGTGCACAGGAGCCTCGTCAGGGGCCACCAAAGCCCAAAGCTCGATCTCGACGCAAATCTGGCTTGTCGAAGAAGCAGAAGGGAAAGCGACGCGCGGATCACACACCCAGCGAGTCAAGTGGAGACGAAACCAACCCAGAAGAGCCAGTTGTCTACGCAGACAAGAGTCCATCACCATCTCCCCCCACTCGCCCACGTCCGCGCCCACGTCCGCGCCCAGCCGATCTGCAACCTGAAGAGGATGGCAACGATGTCGAATTGCGGGAAGACATACCGGACGACGTTGCGACTTGGCTATCGACATTGAAGGACGAGGACCGACGGGCAAAGATAGCTAGCTGGGCAGGGCTTACAGAGTTCGACTTCCATAGAGAGTGCACGATCCTGCGGAACGGCTGGAGGATGGCCGAATTAGGGTTTGGTGCGGGAGGCGCTAGCGACCTGATGAGAGCACCTGCCCCAAATGACAACAATGCTCCCACGGCTGCCATGCCGTCGTCTGACCGGTCTGACCCACCAGCGGACGACCTCTCTTCACCCGCGCCATGTGCCTCGCCACTCCCGCCACCTCTCCCTTCACTTTCGGTCTCATCTTCCTTTGACATACACACGAGTGTTGCACCTGTGCCACCACCTCCGCCAGCATCATCGCCAGTATGGCCAGCATCGCCTTCGTCACCTCCGGCAACATCAGCATCACCTCTGCCAGCCTCGCCCCCACCACCTTCGCCAGCGCCGCCAGTATCACCTCTGCCAGCCTCGCCAGCACCACCTTCGCCACCTCTGCCAGCCTCGCCAGCACCACCTTCGCCAGCGCCGCCAGCGTCACCTCTGCCAGCCTCGCCAGCACCACCTTCGCCAGCACCACCTCCGCCAGTACCACCTCCACCATCATCACCCGCACCACCTCCGCCAGCTTCGCCATGTGGTATCATATCATCCCTCATGCCGAGTGACGGAGTGGACATAGCAGAAATAAATCCTACTTCTGCATCCACCGCCGTGTCCCCATCGCCCCCTGTGCCTGCAGCTTCACTCGACTTAGCTGCTATCGCTAATGCGATCGACAAAACGGACTGGCCAGACTGGGTGGTCCATCACTTTGGTCAGTTTTTGGACGAAGAATTGCCTGAAGAGCACAAGAAGGTGTGGTTGGATATTGTCGTCGCATGGGTCGAGATTGAGCAGGCGCAGTCGTTCAAGCAAGCTGTGAGTCGTGCTTGAAATCAAGAGCCATTCTCGAGTGCTAACGTAGATGTATAGATTGGCAACATGGCTATAACCCAGCGTCCCGTGGAGATCAAAGATTGGGTCAAGAACGGTCGACGTCACCGCGCTCAGGTCAAAGCGGGGCGCGTCAAAGCGTTTCTCAAAGGCTGGCCACTCTGGTGGGCTGAAGTTAACCCCGACTGGAGGAGGATGCAAGACGGTCGGCTCACGCAAGACAACCCCGGAAGCTGGTCATCGCTCAACCATCCAGGCACTAACGGGCTTGTGAACGTCGTCTGCGCCTTGCTGATGTATCACGACATCTCGGCATCAGCTGATTGGCTCGTCTCTGCCAACGATGTCTCGTGGACATTCACGCAAGTATTGGCGGCTCTTTTGGAGCCAACCGATGGAGAAGACGCTACGAGGAACAGTGAGGCGTCATCTACGTATGTTACGACCGTCTCTTGATTTCCCACTCGCTAACCTGCTTTCATTCAGCAAAGCGAAGCGTACGGCCACTGCAGGCGACGAGGACGACGACAGCGAGCGCCCGACCGTACGTCCCCGCAAGCGTCGCCGCACGCGTAAATAGCTCTCTATATTGTCCCTATGTCGTGTAACTGTACTCGCTGAACCACCGACGTGTTCCCTGTATGCCTGAAGCCCATATTAGTACAGTAAATTGATCCATATTTAATATCAAATCCGTGGGAATTCTGGTCGCATTCTGAAAAGCGGGTGTGTTGCGCAACTGCCTGATAGAGTAATTGCTTACATTAGCCGCGGAATCATCGAGGAAATCCTTTAATTAGCCGCGGAATCAATCGAGGAAAATGGTTATTACATTTATTCACAGCGCCATATGAGTATTTCCTCCCTGCCCCAGTGCCGAGGACTGCCGAGAACATGCCGTAGTGATACATCAGTGGCAAGCAGGCGGCTACAAGGCCCTACTGCCACCTGCTACTGCCACTGTACTTATTCACGATATGATGCATCATACTCCCTGAAAGTAATAGTGGTATGATGCATCAGACCTTCACCAAGGGGTGAATAGGAGCTAACAGGAGCTATTACTATAAACGGGTTTGTTACTGTTTTCTCTACGGGTTATCTATAGGTTAACGATCGAAAGCGGAAATACTAATTAAGTAATAAAAGATCGGTCTGGAACGGCGGATACAAAAAGGGAAATGGACGGGAGTCGGGATTACGGGGTTACGAAAACGCCGAATAACAACA
>JAXQGN010000677.1:0-12414 GCA_037039805.1 Irpex sp. M6601 | reverse complement strand
GACGTGGCGGGATCCAACATGGACCAACAACTGTTGTCCGATCAATTGTGACGAAAAGAGCACATCTTCTGCCGTACCAGGCGTTACAGTCAGCCGAGCAAGGGCTCATACGTTCAGTGCGTTTCTCATTGCTACTTTACACAATCTCATACAAGAACTTTGGCTATCGACCAGAATATTTCTTTTCCATTTACACGAATATTTTTATATTTTTCACTATGTGGCCACCTGCAAGGCGGCGTCGAGTATGTCGACCTTCCTTTTCTGGCTCCCCTTCAAAACTTATAAGAAGCGCGTGTGCTCTTCCCTATTTTGCTCTCAACCCACCATGTCCATTGGCTCATCGACCCCTCCAGATCTCTATCCACCTCTTGTTCGAGGTCCGAATTGACCTCAGACGATGCCGAAAGGCTCAGAGGTCGTGAGAGGACCGAGAAACGAGGTCTCCTCGTCGTTTTCGTCGACATCGGACCCTATCTCCTCGCCGTCCACCACCTCCTCCTCGCCACGTATGTCTCCCTCGACGTCGGCCAGAGCTCTCCCTACCCCTCGTGGCCGCTGGACTGCCCTCATTCAACGTCGCACATTTTCCTAAGGTCTGTAGACGTTGTTCTCCCTCTCAAGCCAATTTTACTAACATCTCTCTCTGGCCCCGGTTTCACCCGAAGCAACGTACACCGACATCGACGACAGCTACATACTCGATACACCTTCACTTGGTCTCTAAGGTATCCTACACGAACATCAGGAATTTCCGATTGGCCATACCGTCCATCCGAACCATCTCAGGAAGGACCTCACCCGCACCCACACCCATACCTGGCCCTCATATCATAGCGCAACACGGTAAGTATGTCTCCCCCCTGCTGTGCCAGGCCATGGCTCTCGCGACCCAACTCTGGTGGTACTCATTGACCACACTTTCCACCCTCCTCCTTCCCTTCCTCCCGCGGGCCATCCTTCCCTCCATTTTCCTTACCACTCTTCCCTTCCTCCACTTGACCACTCTCTCCTTCCTCCTCCTGAGTGCCCTCCCCTTCCTTTTCCAGAGCGTCCTCCCCTTCCTCCACTTGACCACCCTTCCTCCACGTGGTCATCCTCTCCTCCCCCCTCATCGTACCTCATCCTGCTCGACTAGCCTCCTCCTCATCATCCTTGACCACCACCCTCCTCATCTTATTGTCTACAATCACAATTCTACCCCTGCCATTCCTGTTGCGTCTAGACAGTAATCATGCATGTATCTACAGCCTTCAAGTTGCAATACTATTCATTCTCCGTTCCTTGTCACCTATGCTCACGCAGGCCAAGTTCCAACAGTAGATGCACTTTCCGACTTCAAGTCTAGTCCTGCATGTTCGATGATGCTCACCTGCTGACATGCGTCCAAGAGTGACACGCTGCGTGCTTGTGATTCGTAGCGTACATCTCGTCTCATCACACACCCTCACACAGTTCTTCTACTACTATCATTGCTCCAAGAGTAGTACTCTGCGTGCCAGTATTTCCCAGCATACAGAACGTCCACGGTCCCACCATACGTCCCCCCAACTCAAGAAACTGAACCGCCCTCCTAGTACCTACGCCTTCCCCTACTTAGCCTCCTCAAAAAACGCATGTATATCCGCCTCTGTGACTTCCCGGTTCTGCTCCGCGATAGGGCGCAGATGCTTCAACAAGTTGTCCCTACACGCACGCACGCACACACATAATAAGTCAGCCACATCATCGGCTTCATTCATGCGACGAGAATGGAGTGGGAGGGGAAGAGCGTGGGGTGGTGGGACGTACCGGAGCTCGTTGAATGCGTGTATACCATTGATGGCGCGTTCGCGGGGGATGCTTTGGAGTGCGCGTAGGCCGAGTTCTTCTAGGGATAGACCTAGTAGAGTAAAATAGGCATGTTTAGCACCAGGGTTTACCACATTGAGAAAGTAGCAAAGGGAGAATGACCCGAAATACGCACCTGAGTCGGGATCCTCAGGCGGTTCGTACGTTTCCTCTTCCTCGAGTAGGTATGGGTGTGCTTCCAATGACGGGAGGCACTATAACATTGATGGAGCCACGAGGAAGGGTCAGCGGTTGGGTGTAGGTATGAAGATATGTGCGTTGGGAGGAGGTGCTTACGGTTGGACATCTGCACCATCGCTCGCGGAACCCTTCCGTGAGGAACACGTCGCCAGTTCCTTGGAGGTCAGGATCTCCGTCAGAGGAGTGTTTGACTGACAGTATGCGTTGTGCGGCTTCGTTGAGAGGCGGCGCAAGACATTTCGACTGTGCTGCCGTCGATTTCTCCTCCTCTAAACCCGAATTCAAAGGCTCTCCATTCACCTCCGCGGATGGAGAAGCTTTGGCCCGTTTAGTCTGTGGTCCATCTTCCTGAGGTGAAAGTGACCTCCCGCGTTTCTCTCTAGCGGTGGTCTTCGTGGGTTCTTCCTTCACCTCTGCCTCTGCCTCGACATTCACGCGCGATTCCTCGTTCTCTGCCTGGCCTATAACACGCCAGGGTTCTTGAGGCGCAGATCGTACGACCATGAGGACCCCAGGTGTCCCGGCGTATCGTCGCAGTGTATCAATCTTCCGAACGCAGTCAGCGCATACCAGTGAGTCGTATTGCGATGCTGTAATCAGAGGAGGGGGTAGGCCAGACGACGATGCTTCAGAGTGGGCGTCGTCGTCATCGTTATTAGAGGTGGGAACTTCGGGCGTAGGTTCTCGAGAAGAAGGCCTGACACGGAGGTTAAGACATGATTCGTGATACCAGTCCTACAATGCAAAGTGGCGTTTGAGTCCAATGTGAGCCTCCAACCGAAGCAAACGCACCTCACACGCTAGACACTGTATCATCGTCTCCCTCTCCTTCTCCGCGTCATATTCCCGTCCACACCGACAAAACACACCGTCAAAGTTCTGGCCATAGACATTGCCCGCGTTCGGCTCCTCCGTATGACGATGCAATGTGCAGGCGTGCGCGAGAGAGCTGGTAGGGCAGTCGCATCTGAAGTTGCGTTTTGGGAAGAGCTCCAGTTGGTCGTGGTCGGTGTGGCAAGCTATGGAACATGCGGAGCAGATGCCCCTGCGCTCGTTGCATGTTTTGCAGAGGTAGACTGCTTGGCGGATGTGTCCCAGGGAATAAGTGCACTGGGAAAAAGAGTGGGGAAGTGCCTCGGATGCCTCTTGCACGAGTGACGATTGTGAGGCGAGAAATGCAGAAATTGTTACAGAGTCCATTGGTGTTATTAGCTTTCCTGAACCATTAAATGCATAAACGTTCTTTCAGCCGTGTAATATGTCGGATTCAATGGCAAAACCACTCACGGACACGACAAGTCTCCTCAAGAGTTTCTGCAGCTGGCGACTGTGAGACGCGTTCAGCTTTAAGTGACCCGGCCCGATACCTCCGGCAGATAGACGCACTAATGGCCACCATAGCCCATCATGAGAATGACTCTCCTCCAAGTTCAAGCATCACGCGAGATTGTGATATGTAGGTTCCAAACTTGAATATATACTCTTAGATAGATTGCTGATGCTCACGAGTGCAGTGTATTCTTGCTCCTCATAGCCATCGCAGACGTTTACTAGGTCAGTCAGCCCAAATTATCTGAGTCTACTTATTACTGTGGCAGTCATTCATCTAATCTACGAGCAGAATCATGGCAGCCAAACCCGCTAGCAATGAATCAGGCCATAAAGGCCCTGATCCTATTCTCCTCACACTTTTTGCCAACCGCTTCATGAGTGTCGCCGAGGCTATGGGTCGCTCGCTGCAGCAAACGGCCATCAGCACCAACATCAAGGAGCGGCTCGACTTCTCTTGCGCTTTATTCGCCCCCGACGGTGACCTTGTCGCAAATGCTCCGTTCATTCCTATTCATTTGGGCTCGATGAGCTTGTAGGTGCCCGTGTCTTCACAATAATGTATTTCCTGATACCTCTTTCACGATAGTGCCGTGAAGTACCAGATGAATTTACACAAGAATGACCTCAAGCCCGGGGACGTCCTCATGACAAACTCTCCTCACGCAGGTGGTTCGTGCGTACCCTCATTTTCCACTTATCTTCGCATCATACAGGCCTAACACATCACTCATCTATTATGCAGGCATCTCCCAGACATCACAATCATCAGCCCCGTATTCGACGAAGAGACGAACGAAATAATCTTCTTCACCGCCTCCCGAGGCCATCACGCCGACATCGGAGGCATCCTCCCAGGCTCCATGCCTCCCACATCGACCACCATCTTCGAAGAGGGCGCTCACATCGTCAGCTTCAAGATCGTCCGCGAAGGTATCTTCGATCGCGAAGGTCTCGTCAAGTACATGGTCGAAGAGCCCGCACAGTACCCCGGCAGCTCGGGATGTAGGAATATTCGTGATGTCGAGAGCGACTTGAAGGCGGTGCGTATATACACCTTTTTCACGAACTTTAGCTTTTGAATGCTAAACTGCACGATATATAGCAAGTCGCCGCTAATCACAAGGGCATCCAGCTCATCAAAGCCAGTACGTTCACACAGCTATGTGCACCTAACACATACGAGGCCTGACCTATCTGGTGCGGTATAGTCGTCGCCGACTACGGGCTGAAGACCGTCCAAGAGTACATGTACCACATCCGAGCAAACGCCGAGCTCGCAGTTCGCAATCTCCTCAAAGATGTCGTCAAACGTGCCGGTTCAAATGTGCTCGAGGCAATTGACTACCTGGATGACGGCTCCCCCGTGCGTTCCGTCTCCCATCACATGCCCAAACCCCTGCCACATAGAACTCCATAATATTGAATAGTATTGGTATTGACTCACACGAGACTATAGATTCAGCTGAAGGTAGACATCAACGAGCAAGACGGCTCGGCGTACCTCGACTTCAGCGGGACGGGATGTGAAGTCCGCGGAAACCTCAACGCGCCCATCTCTGTCGTCCATTCTGCCGTCATCTACTGCATGCGATCTATGCTCGACATGGACATCCCTCTGAACGCCGGGTGTCTCGTCCCGTTGACAGGTTCGTATTCATACCCCCTCTCTGTCGATTTTCGTTCACTGACTTGCGCTACGTGATTTGTAAAATTTAGTGCACCTGCCGGAAGGATCGCTCCTCTCCCCGTCCTTGACAGCAGCCGTGTGCGGTGGCAACGTCCTGACTTCCCAGAGAATCGTGGACGTGGTGCTCAAGGCGTTCCATGCATGCGCCGCCAGCCAAGGCTGCACGAAGTGCGTATCTCTCCGAGTTTTTCGTGTCCTCTCTTGCACCCACTAACTCGCGTCTGCCTCTAGCAACCTCACGTTCGGCGCGGGCGGAAAAGACAAAGACGGGAAGAATATCTCAGGATGGGGGTACTATGAAGTATGTGAACACCCTCTTGACATACATCTCCCCATCGGCATTCCCCTTCCTTCCTCAAGCCACAAACTAAAGCCTCTTTCACAAACAGACGATAGCAGGAGGCTCAGGAGCCGGTCCCTCCTGGCACGGCACCTCCGGCGTGCACACGCACATCACCAACACGCGCATCGGCGACGTCGAGATCCTCGAACGTCGGTACCCCGTGCTGATCCACCGGTTCGGCCTGCGCGAAGGCTCGGGCGGGAAGGGACGGTTCAATGGGGGTGATGGGGTGGTGAGGGATATTGAGTTTACGGAGCCGTTGCAGGTGTCTATCCTTTCTGAGGTGAGTCGAGGTTCTCTGACTTGGGGTGGTGTGGGAGGCATTTGGCCGGGGAACTGATGAGGTTGTCTGTATGTAGCGAAGGACGAGACAGCCGTATGGTATGGAAGGTGGCGAGTCGGGTGCGTTGGGGCGCAACACCTGGGTCAAACATCCCCGCAAAGAAGACGGAGACCTCCCTCCCTCCCCTTCCCCCTCCTCCTCGTCCCAATCCCAAGCGAAACCGCGACACATAAACATCGGCGGAAAAGCCACCGTCTTCATGGGCAAAGGCGACAGACTGCTCATCGAGACGCCTGGTGCTGGGGCGTGGGGCGTCGCGGAGGAGGACAAGGAGAATGCGGGAGCTCACGACCATGAGCATGTCAAGGCGTGGGCTCCAAGGGGCAGTTTGGCGGAGAGGGAGGCTGCGCAGGCGGGGTTCTGAGTGCGACTTGGATCGCGAAAGGGAGGTAATGAGGAACTCGAAAGGAAGGATTTATGTGGTAGGAATTTGGTGTATGTACTGTTTAGCAGTTCTTATGTACGAGTAGTGTGTAGAAGGAATGGGATGTACGATGATGGATGTGGTGCTCCATCGCGAGGACCACCGTGCAAGTGTACATTGGATGTTTGCGATTTCAAGGCTCTCAGTCGAAGGTATGCGTTGTACACATTGGCTGAGACGGTAACCAGCCAATCCCACCTCTGGAATTTATCATCCATCTCCAAACCTTAAAAGCCTGAATCGGTCAATCCAGTTCATTCATTATTGTTATGGCGTTCATCTCGCATCTACAGCGCGGGGACATACGAGCCAACGTACATGTGTACTACTAATATAACAGGAACGGCATGAAGAAGCATGATATGAACACCGCGGCTGCAAGAGAAGCGATAGCGAGAAAACAAATAGGAGCGATAAGTAACACGGGCTACACATCAGTCATCAATCTCGAGAGGGAAAAGAGAAAGAGGAAGGGAGAAAGAGGAGGGAAGAGAGGAAGAGAAAGCAGGAGACAGACAGACAGAACGTTGTTGTGCTCACGATAGCATCTGAGAGAGGAGGGATCGCGGAGTGGAGTGGAGTGGAGGGTTAGAAGGAGAATGCAATGTGGGCTCGACAATAAAAACGACGATAGAAAGCACGTAGTCATAGCACACTGTCACAGATATCGAGCTGAGCATCCGGAGAGGGTATGAAGATCCAGGACTTTCAGCCATGCATAACAGTTGCGGGTCATGTCAAGGGGATATCTGTCGTAAAAATGACACATGAGAAATTGCCTTGGCCAAGGATTCAGGACAGACGCACCATTACGCCTCAGTGGGCTCCGGAGCAGTGGCAGCAGCAGCAGCCGGGTCGACTGCGACCTCATTGGCAGCCTCAGCCTCGTTCTCTGGCTCCTCAGGTATAGTCTCCTGACCGGGGACAGGCTCGCCGTTGGGCTTGCTGGCATCCACCTTGGACGCAGGCTTCTTCGAACCAGCACGGGATGCTGGCTTCGTGGCCGTAGAGGCAGGCTTAGCACTCGCCTTCGACGCTGGCTTCGCTGAAGCGGCCTTGGAGGCAGGTTTCTCCTCTGCAGCCTTCGACTCAGGCTTAGCCGCCGCCTTGGAGGCGGGCTTCCCAGCAGCTTTGGAAGCGGGCTTAGCTGCCTTCGAAGCAGGCTTAGCCTGAGAAGAGAGCGAAAGGCTCGTTAACGCGTGTTTGTAGCGTGTTGCAGGCAACGTACCCTCTTTGAGGGCGGGGGCTTCTCCCCCTCCTCGTCCTTGGGGGCTTCAGCCTCGGCACCGTTGGCTTCAGCAGCGGGTGCTGCCTCCTCAGCGTCCCCCTCGTCGGCCTTTCTCTTCTTTCCCTTGGTAGATTTGGGCTTCTCGGCGACAGCCTCCTCTGGCTTCTCTGCGTCGCCCTCAGGAGCAGCCTCAGCCTCCGCAGCCTTGGCCTTCTTGCCTCTGGGTTTCGCGGGAGTTTTCTTTGGTGCAGGCTCTGGCTTTGGCTGATCCTTGATTCTGGACGAGCGGCGGGGCTCGGCGGCTGCGTCGGCGGATGCGGCTGCTGCTTTGCGGGGCATTGCGGGCGATGTTTTTGGTTGGTGGGGGAACGAGGACAAGATGCAGAGGGGCACGTCTTACGCGCTTAAACCGATTTCGGGCGAACCCTGGAAACTCGCGATCAACAAGGCGGTCACGTGCTACGCGCGTCGCACGTGAATGGCCGTGGGAAACACGCGTATGTTGTTTGCGGGCAAGGAGTTTGACACAGAACGCGATTTTATTGGCGTAGGTCAAGCGTATGTAGTCCCTTTGGTAGCCACGAGGATACTTAGGCCGTGTGAAAGGAATGTCCTCCAAAATAAACAAATTTCTGTGCAGGAATGAAGAAAATTCATAGGCCGGTCCTCTAATTATCGCCTCAGGAATCGCTCGATATTGATAAACGATGAGGACCACGGATGGAACTAATGAGTGATATATAATTACACAACCATAAGGATATATTCTACAGCAGTACTTATTCTACGAGTGCTCAGTGTCCGAGTTGTCCATGTTCAAGACGTAGATGGGTGACATATTCAAAGCCTGGGAGTGGTAACGGTCTCGCGTTCCGGAGCATACTTCGCCATCTCGTTCTCCTTCTTCTGATACCCACACTTCTGGTAAAACGCTGCATTCTCATGATTAGTCGAACACCCCACAAGAGCATAACTACAGTAACTCACGTATATTCTTGTCACTGCAGTTGAGGATGGTCTTGTAACATCCGCTGTTCTCGCTGATGCCCGTCAACGCCTGGATAACGCGCAATCCAAGCTTCTTCCCCTGCTGTCTCTCATCAACAGCAATATCTTCGATATGCCCGACACTGCCAAGTCCACGCAAGAACTTGCGCTCGACGAAGACGGTACCGACGCCGATGATACGGTCCGTGTTCTTGTCGACCAGCACGATGGAGTAGTATGTGTTCACAGCGGCTTTGATAGCGTTGAACTGCGCCCGCCAGGCTTCTTCGCCGGGGTCTGTAACGACTGTGAGGACCTTCAGGACGTCTAGGTGACCACGTCTGTAGTCGGTGGATGCGAGAGGTCGCAACTGGAAATGGCAACTCCATAAGCACGTACTCTCAAGTTGACGCAAGACTGGCATGACTTACATGAACATCAGGGTGCAACTGCTGCTTCACCTCGAGGGGTATGTATTCGGCAGGGAACTGGAGCTCGAGCTCGTTGTCAGGAGTGAAAGGCATTACGTCAAGGTTTTTGTCGGTAGGATGAGTTTGGGTATGGGTATTCGATGCGACCAGCGTAGGGTAGATATTAGTCTGCAGTTGAGAAGCAAGAAACGAAAGATAGAGAGAGAGACGCAACGACGAAGGGTTGAGGTGAGAGACAATGGTGAGGAGCGACGGCGGCGTTATAACTCCCGCTGCTTTGGCCTAAATCGGCAGGCGCTGTTCGTCGGAGGCTGTTCAAACAGCGCCCACAGCCACTTTCCCAGCGACGGCGACGGCGATGACGGGAAGCACAGCTTGCGTCTTTCGAAATTCGGCGGATATCATCGCACGTTCGTCCGCTGATCCCCAGGAGCGGTGCATAGAGCCGACCGAGTTAGCAGGCATTTTCTCCAGTGATGCACAAAGCACTGGCACGAGTAATAGTGACGTATCTGTACGAGTGAAGAGAGCAGGAGCAGCGGGTATCTAACTGCTGCTACTAGGGCTGTTCAGAGTTGGCGCGGCGGCGCTGGGCGCAGGGCGCTGCTCCGGCGTCTGATCGCCAAAAAAGGTAGCTTAGGTCAGCGGTCACAGTGCGGTCACACCCGCGGCTGAGGTCGTCGCGTTCGTGTTCGCGCGGCTTCCCTCTGTATATACCCACTGTCATTACTCATTTATCACTCAATACACTCGTTTGCATCTCTCGGAATGGGGCGGAGACCTGCAGTTGGTAAGAAGAAGACAACTGAGCAGGCTGGCAAGGCTGCATTTCCTGCTCAGCTTACCTGGAGCGAGGAAATTGTGTGGCAGCTGTTGGCTGAGGTGGAGAAGACCGAAAATCGCAAGGTTTTACTCGGAACACGTTCCGGGGAGGTGAGTCTATGCATGTACCTGGTCTATTGTTACTCATACACCTAATATCTCTTCAGAACACTAGTGGTGACACCAAGAACACTGTCTATGGGCGCATTGGTAAAGCCCTTTTTCCAGAGCTGTACGAGGCAGACCATGTCCTCTTGGCCAGTCGTGTGAAGGGGAAGTTTGAAGGGTACGTGACTGTGTTATGGGCATTAGCTATCGCTTACAGTACCCTAGACTGTGCAATACATACAAGAAACATAAGAAGCGCCTCTTGGCAACTGGAGGGGGGCTTCGTGCAGAGGACGAGGGAGAGGGAGAGGGAGAGCGCGAGGGGGAGAGGGAGGGGGAGGAGAGAGCCCAAGGAGGGAGTAATACCTCTGAGTTTTTGACCCACTACATCCCTTGGAGTGGGCCAAACGAGGAGACTCCAATTGCGGCCAAGAACCTATGGGGTGCGTTATCGTTACGTGATTCAATTTCGGTGAACTAATATTTTTGTCGCAGAGGCTATCACAAAGGAGTTCCCTTTCTTCCCGACCCTTCATAGTCTGCTTGCTGAGCGTGCAAGTGTGAGCCCTATCGCGATCACTACGGGAGTTGGGCCAGTGGGGCGCCGAACTGTGCATCTTCAGCCTCTTGACAACGTAGCAGCTGCAGATGCAGATGTAGCTTCTGCTGCGCCTGCACCTGCAGCACCGAGGTCTTTTGGTAATGATGCTACCAATAGTTCTGGTGCTTCTGCTCCTGCATCACGGTCTAGTCAGGCTCCGAGACCATCCACAAACATGGCCGCAGATCAGGCCCGTTTGCAGTCTGCTTTCAAGCCGGTCAGTAAGAAACGTGGAATGGATGCGGTATTGATCGATGCTCTCAAGTACGTATCAATTTCTTCTTTCATTTCGTCTCGGTAAGCTGATTTTCTCATAGAGAATCCCACGCACAGAATCTTCACTATCGCCAGCAGGAAGCTCTACGTGCTGACCGTGCACAGCTTCTTGAGGAGTTCAAGGCAGGTGTGTGGACAAAGGAGGAGTATCAGAAGATGTTAAAGAAATTGGTCGGAGATTCTAACAAGCGTCCTCGCTTGTCAGCAGAGTCTGTTGAACGTAGGGAACCATCACCTGAGTGGCAAGCTGAACAAGGAGATTTACCTACTGATGAGGAAGATGTTTAATTATGTCCCTTTGAAGCTTTCACAAATACCATTTGTTTTACTTTGGCACCATAACGATTTACATTGACCGAAACGCAACAAGTTCATCTATCAAGGCCTGCCTCTTCTCGTTATTGTCCACCCTTGCAACTCCCTCTCCGGCCACATGCTGAGGACCCTCCTCCTGCCCATATCTTCGAATAAAGCTCTGCATCCCGTCCACACCATCAACATCGATGCACAAATTGTGAAGGATTATCGCAATCGTGATCCAGCGGCAAGCTTGAACGTGTTCGTGATTGTTGCGAATCGGCACTCGGAGTCCCCGTAAGCACTGCCAGCGTCCTTTCAGGGCACCCATGCAATGCTCGCACCGCACGCGGAATCCAGCGACAACTGCATCAAAAAGCATGTTGTTCGGTAAGAGTGATGCTGGTTTCTTGTGAACGGGAATGGTACGGCTATTGCACGGATACGCTGAGTCTGCCCATGCAAACTCCCCTTCGTCGAAGAACCAGTCTGGATATTTGAAGGCGGCAGTGTGCTCAAATGCACTAGCATCATGGGCAGATCCAACGAGACCATGTGAATAGTCAACGATGCGTAGTGTGCTTGGAATATTTCCAACCTAGTGTTGTAAATAATTAGCTAAAGTTAGTGCACACTCATTGTTATACATCACGCACCTGAAGGTTTAGCCCATAATTCCCTTTGCGAGTGTAGTACGCATCTCCGTTTTGACCTGGCCTAGCATACAGCACAACAATTGTCCCATCATACATCACCCAACCATTCCGCCACGTCCCCCGAAATCCTAAATGCTCATCCATCCACTTCTTCTCCACCTCCTTCTCTTCAGGTGTTAACGGACGCACAAAGATATCATGAAGAGACTCAATGGCCGTGAAGCACCGGTCGGTAAACTTTACCACCGATCCCTCTGAAACTCCCGCAACTCTAGCAATATCCTCCACCGAAGCTCCATTCCCGTATCGCCCCATGCGATATAGCGTGACAGCAAGCTGCTGCTCGACCGGGGCCTGTGGGTTCTGCGAATTGTTGAAGAATACTGGATGGTCGTTGATAAGGTTTAGGAGAACTTGAAAGCCTTCAGGAGTGAGCCGCAGCATGTTGATAAAGCGGTCGTGAGTATCAGGGCTTTGTGCATATTCCCAGGCAAGGTGTAGGTTTGGAACCTTGAGAATAGGAGGCCGAGCTCGAAGATATCGTGCTTGCATGAGGGCGGCCAGGAAAGTGAAGTCGTACTGAGTCTGCATGATAGCTTCGTCAATATTGGGTAATGGAACTGATAGATCTCGTATAAGGAGATGGCGTAGGTAGTTCCGGACGAGCTCAGCACGATATGGAGTGGTCGGCATGGTAAAAGAAGTTGAAGAAGCAATCAATTCGAACGAACAAGCAAATCGATGTACACAACGGCAGGCGTTACATAGCGTGACTATGCGAATTAATCTAAGCGCGCGAGCCGCGCCCTGCGCCCCGCGCCGCAGCGCCAACTCTGAACGTCCCTACT